>JAOWBR010157184.1:0-11390 GCA_028571145.1 Dionaea muscipula
GAAAAGATATTCCCAGAGTCGGTGGCAGTTGAGTCATCCAAAATGTTGCTTTATTGTGTCAGAATCGCATTTATCTCCGTGACCTCTTGTGAACTGCTCATTTATTATTCGATCTGAGGAGAGTGTTGAAAGTCAACAAAGGTGGCGGAGAAATTGATGAAGTAATTGCCACAGATTTCTTCTCTTGAGAAGGGGCGCAAGTTATTGGTCTGCCAAGGACCAGACGCACTTCTCTTTATTATTGAACAGCGGTCGCTCAATGCAGTGTAGAGAAGGTAATCTGTCGCATCATAGTAGTTCTTCAGATCTTGTTGCACTATGTGTTTTAGTGAAGAACGAGTCGCTCATGATGAGGACTCGGTCTTTGCGAAGATCACTTGAAAAATTTTTCATCAGGTGCATCATGCGGCTGACAGTGCTTGTGATGGAAAGTGGCGACTCCTTATTCAACAGCTTCAATAGTTTCGGCAAGTAATGCCTTAGCTAGTTGTCGCGACCATTCTTGTAGCTTAAACTGGTGCACCTTTCTCATTTGCACACAAAGCTGGATAAAAAACTGCAAAACTAAGTTAAATATAGAATATGCCCCTAATAGAGCCAAATACCAAATAATAACTAAGTATAATAAACAATAAAAAGTAGTCTTTATTAGAGGAACATGTGATAGATATGTACGTTGAAAACAGACGTATCAGTCATACGTAGAGGGTGACGGTAACAGACATGCGTATGTTAAGGTGGATGTGTGGAGTTACTCGAAGAGAGAGAATTAGAAATGAGAAGATTCCTCGATGAGTTGAGTGTGATGTAGGTAGTTGATAAGATGATGGAGGGACGTCTATGTTAAGCAGGTCACGTATAGAGGAGATCATTGAATGCATCGATTAGACGGGTGGAGTCTATTGTGTTAGAATGTAGGAGGAACCGAAAGCGACCAAAGAAGACTGAGAACGAAGTGATCTCGGCGGACCTGGACATGATACAATTCACCATAGAGGATGCTTTGCATTGTACGGAGTGAAAGCGACAAATAGACGTGGCTGATCTCACTTAGTAGGCGGTGCCACGGTTAACATGCTAGGGGATTAGAAGAAGTTGTTGAACAAGTCACCGTGACCTTTAGTAATGCATACGTTGATAGAATTTTTCGCTGTAATTTGGCATTGGCATTGATGGCATTGTTGTTGATGTGGTTTTACATTCCAGTGCATTATCGTACATTGGTATTCATTTGTAGGCGTTGGAAATGTGTTTACATAGTTGCTGCTCTTGCTATTTGTTCTATAGATATTATATTTTTACTATTGCTATTTGTTATTATATATATTCATACTAGGAGTAGCCCGTGCCTTCAACATGATAAACACTCCACTTGCTTAAATCAGTTTAAAATAATAATAAAAAATTATAAAAAAATGTATTTGGTAGTGAATGAATAGTGAGTAGTGACCTAATTAGAGCAGTGCTTGTTATATAGCCGACAACTAGCGTACTATATTTGTCGGACATTATGTACATGTGTCCCGCTGGCACGTGTGGCCGACCCCACATAGTGGGATGAGGTCGTGTGTATGATGATGATAATGACTTTTGTAAGTCGTTTGTAGAAAATTTTGCTTTCAATAGAATATTCTTTAATCATGTTTGTTGGTGGCAGGCGGCATGGAAAGTTGCACAATCTGCTTGTACTGTGTGTTATTTTTTGTTGTCTTTCATGGTTATATCTGTTGCTAGCCTCTGTATTACTGCTTTGCTCTTTTTTTTTTTTTTTAATTGGAAATGACACAAAAAGTCAACTGGCTTGGATTCTTGCCTGTTTTTGTTGGGCGTTTATTTTGTTTCAATATTCCGTCTTGTAATTGCTAAGAAAAGGGGTTAAAGAACTTGTACATTGTGAATAAATTGTTGTTCAGGGTGCTGGGAAATCAGCAGTGCTGAACAGTATGATTGGACATCCTGTTTTGGTAATATTTCCTTCAAAAAATTCTCCTTCTTCACGGTAATAAATCCCATATCTCATCTTCGATTGCCTCTTACATAAACTCATTGCTTCGTTGGACAGCCAACTGGGGAAAATGGTGCTACTCGGGCTCCTATAAGCATTGATTTGAACAGAGACAGCTCTTTAAGCAGCAAATCAATTGTCTTGCAAATCGACAACAAATCTCAGCCGGTCTCTGCAAGTGAGGCCTCTTGCATCATAGATATTAATGTTTGATTTTCCCGTGCAAAAACCATTTTGTGTTAGCATGCTACATGAAGAAATGGAATTATGAGAAGCTTCTTGTACTTGATCAAGAGTACAGCTTGTCCTCTATCCTAATGCTTGTCGCTTTTGTTCTCAATAGGTGCACTAAGACATTCTTTGCAGGACAGACTCAGTAAAGGTTCATCAGGAAAGAGTCGTGATGAAATATATTTGAAGCTTCACACAAGTACAGGTTGGCCCTGTATTGGATACTTTTTTGGTTACTGAACTATGACAGACATGCTTCTTAAATGCTATTCATTGTAATTTACCTTGTATTGTTCCTTGTGTTTTATAATTTTCTGGTCTGGAAATCCTTGTCTTTTTGTAGTGTTAGTGAGTGCCTTTTGCCTTCTACGTCAAACTACTCTAATGTTGATGATCCTACTTGACAGCTCCGCCAGTGAAATTAATTGATCTGCCTGGATTGGACCAACGAATTATAGACGACTCCTTGGTAAGTGATATTGGGTTGCATGCATGGGAAACAGCATTCACTCTTTTTGCTGGATTCACCTAAGGCCTCATGGAGCACCTAGTGCCGCCTGGCTGTTCAGTGTAGAAACTTGAGTTTTGCGACGATAGCCACTGTGTGGCATGCCCTACACCTAGTGGGCAATTAGGATTGTGCAAAACCTTTACATAACTATCAAGGAATCAACTCTACCAAAAGCTCAAGCTTATGGTAGAGGTCCAAGAAATAATTTTATACTTCTACACGCCCCCTCACATGAAAGCCCACTAGGCTTGAACATGGATTATATACAAGTCCAAACAAACAACAACAATAGCAACAACATGACCATTGGGGTAACAAGATTCAAACTCATGACTCAAACTAGCTCCGATACCATGTCAAGGAACCGACTTTATCAAAAGCTCAATGGTAAGAGGCTGAGCAAATGGTTTTATACTTTTAACAATAACCATATTTTTCTCTGGTAGTGGCTAACACTTAAGCTGGAGTTTGTTCGATCCCTTACCAATATGGCTTCCATTTCCACGGGATCTGACTCACTTGTGCGTCTTGTCATTAGATCAGTGACTATGTGGGGCGCAACGATGCAATTTTGCTAGTGATAATACCTGCAACCCAGGCACCGGAAGTTTCTTCTGCAAAAGCATTAAGAATAGCCAAGGAATATGACTCAGAAGGTGATTTTTTGTTCTCTCTTCTATATCCTTTGTTTGTGTTGCAATTTTTAGTCACTTGTGTAATCTTGTGTGTGTAGGAAGCAGAACGATAGGAGTAATCAGTAAAGTAGATCAGGCTGCAGCAGAATCAAAAGCTGTTGCTGCAGTGCAGGCTCTCCTCTTGGGTCAAGGACCTAAAAGTGCATCCGACATTCCATGGGTTGCATTAATTGGACAGTCTGTTTCAATAGCCACTGCACAGTCGGGCAATGCTGGATCTGAGAACTCTCTGGAAACTGCTTGGCGAGCAGAGAGTGAAAGCCTCAAGTCTATTCTCACAGGGGCACCTCAAAGTAAGCTTGGTAGAGTGGCTCTGGTGGAAGCGCTTGCTAGCCAAATACGTAACCGCATGAAAATCCGGCTGCCAAATCTTCTTTCAGGGTATTGTTTCTGCCCATCTCCCTTTTCTCTTTCTAATCCACAGATCCTATAAATGTAAGTAGTTATCTCACAAATTGCATTTACAAGCAGGGGATCTTATGATGTCAATTCCTAGTTGCTTCCTTTCTTTTATGTTTGCTGCTTTTGTTTAACATGTTTGTTGATCAGTTCTTGAATTCATCTGCCTTTTGATCCGATAAATCCTATATCTATGGTTCATACAATAGATGAGCTGGAGGATTAAGCCCAAGAGGTGACCCGTATTGGTGTATAGGCCCGACGAATTAGACCTTCACTCTCCATACATTCTGGTCTCAAAGCTTTTGTGTCACCTATTCTATTTGAAACAGCAAGGAGTACATGAAGCATTGGTGGTTCACCCTTTTCTTTTCCTAAACCATTTGTGGGATTTCTGCTCCTTTGTGACACAGTCAACTTAAGGTGGTTTTTGAGCATGAGTGATGAAATTTCATTTGTGTATGGCTTTGAGCATCAAATAACATATATATGAGGCTAGTCCAGCAAAATGATCTGCCTTCTTGGAAGCAAGAATGGTTTAAAAATTATTGTGATGGATCTTGCGTTTCTGCTATCGATGTAAACATATCTTTCAATTGAAGGGAAAGACAGCAGTAAGTTCCGATTTATACTGCTTCTCGGAAGTGCTTTCCATGGTTTCCACCTCCTTGATGCTAATATAAGTTACAATGATTAATAATTTCATTATCGTTGTGGTTACAAGTGTACATGCATATAAAACTATAGATGGTCATTACTTATGTTTGGCACATGCAATTACAATACAGTGCCAAATATAATGGTGGTGGGGATTTCGGTGGATATAATGCCTGACATCTAAAAGTGGGTAGTACTCTCTAATGCTGCCTTAGTTCATATACACTTTCATTTGCATAAAGAGAGACCACTACTATCAACTCTTGATTTCCTCTTTCCATTATTCAAGGATGTTTAGCCAAATGAATTGGGGTGTGTGGGTGTGAAGCTTACACTAATCTTGTTATCAAATAATTTCTTATGAAATCAAATAATTATTCAGGAGGATCTAAACTTTTACAGATAAAAATGCAGTACAGTGATGGCAACGAGTAAATAGAGCGTAGTTGAAAGAGTTCAAAGACCACCTGTATTTGTATTGGTTGAAACACCTATTGACCTACATGAAGCGTTGTAGTTGTCTACATAGCATAGAAAAGTAAACAAGATATGTGAAACTAAACGAAGTAGAAATGGGAAATAACATTCTCTAACATGTAGGAAACAAAATGTTGGGAAATGTTGAGTTAAAAAAAAGGTTAATGGTGTTATATAATTGTATGCTAAGAACTAGAAAGACATAACGGTCATGAAATAAGATTATTGATGGCGATGCTCCACGAGGATAAACTGATGAGCTGTCCACATTGTTGTTCAGGCTCAGCCCTGCCATATCTTGATGAGATTTCCTTTCATTCAGACCATCCCCTAATTTTGCAAGGAGAAGTGGAATTCCTTATCAATCTTCACCTTTTCTATCTGTTGTACTTGGTATTCTTACCCCTCGAAAAATTTTCTTTGCAATCCAATGATGAGAAACCACTTTCAATAATTTCCTTGTCCTCTTCTTCCAATTTTCCAAATTCCAAACAGATCCTAAGCTTTTTGTAGCTTCTAGGGAAACTCCAATTCAATAAGTTTCATTAAAGAATCCTTAAAAATACTTGAATTGAATTTTCTTCATACTGAAGCAATAAACAAGCCTGGCCATTAGTTGTATGCTTACAATGAAAACTAGAAATTTGTTCCGAGTTTGATCCCACCAGTAAAACCTGTACTTTCAAATATAGATACTGATGTGTGGAATTTGTACAACCAATCAATGCATTATTTGCTACATGTTTCAGGCTTCAGGGAAAGTCACAGATTGTTCAGGATGAATTGTTAAAACTTGGTGAATCTCTGGTTAGTAGTTCTGAGGGTACAAGAGCCTTAGCTCTGGAACTCTGTCGTGAATTCGAGGAAAAATTTCTCCGTCATATCACTGGTGGTGAGGTAAGTGCCAATTTCTCAATAGTAGTGCATAAGTAGATCATGGTGGGTTTTTTTTTTTTTTCAAAGCTAACTGCTTGTGTTTTTGTACTAATGCTGCTACTCATTTTAGTTCATACTTGACCTTTAAGTTGTTTTATCAGCTGACTACCAACTTGATTAGCTTGTATACTCTTGCTTAGTTTTTTTCCAAATTTTTGTTAGGGCAATGGTTGGAAGATTGTAACAAGTTTTGAGGGAAATTTTCCCACCAGGATTAAACAGCTTCCCTTGGATAGACATTTTGATATCAACAATGTTAAAAGGGTATGCATTTAGTTATTTTTCTGCTTATCCTCTATTAGCAAGGTTTTCCACTGTTGCTGACCCTGCGCCCCTCAAGGAGGTGCCGGGGGACGGGGTTGCTTGGTGATTGTATTGGAAGATTGTTCTGTCTCATTTTCCAAGCGATCTGTATTAGAAACATATTATCTGATGGAACCCTTATTTTTTGATTCAGATTGTTCTAGAAGCCGATGGTTATCAACCATACCTTATTTCTCCAGAAAAGGGTTTAAGGTCCTTAATAAGAATTGTTCTTGAACTTGCAAAAGAGCCATCACGACTTTGTGTTGAAGAGGTAAGATTCTTTGGTTGACAATCCCTGTTTAGTTTGAACAGTTTTCTGTGTTTTCTGTTTTGCAGAAAACAGAAAACGCGTTTTCTGGTTTGAATTTTCTGTTTTCTCAAAACAGAAAACAGTTTTCAGTTCTAAATCTTTAAAATGCAGAAAATGAAGAAAAACTGTTTTCTGTGTCTTCAACAGAAATTCTCAAAACACCCAAAACAAGAAAAACGCTCAAACCCTGATAAATTATAAATTATAAATCGCAAAATATAAATTATAAACTAAACAAGTTTTCTGTTTTTACTCAAAACTGAAAACTCAAAATTGAAAATAGAAAACTGAAAACTGAAAACAGACAAACCAAACAACACCTTATTCTTTTATTTTTTGGGGTAAAGGTGTAATGGATGTCTGATGTTATGTATTCCTTACAGCTATGGCAGATTCCGCCAAGACACTTTTAATGTAAATGATTGGTGATGCCATTTTCTTTAGTTTGAACCCAAATGAGCTATAAATTTTCTAAGTGCAAATATTCCCGTCAGAGTAGTCTCTAATATGACAGTCGCAATGCATTGTTCATACTGGACACTGACGACAGAATTGTTATGTAATGGCGCAGGCAACTAAAGCTTGTGAATAGGAGTGTGCTATGTGGGAAAAAAACCCTTCAGAAAGCCATTCTTAAATCACTTGGCTGGGATTCCCTTTTTTGTCCCATTGGTTTTTTCTGGCGTGCTTTGGATCAGTGTTATGTGTTGCCATATTATTTCCTCTTCACCATTAACTCTGAGGCATCCATTTCTTTCTTCTTCTTTTTTAATAAGCATTTAGTGGTGCCAACTTTCAAAAGTGTTGGGCCGTTTTTCAGCGATCAAGGTTTTGAGGTAGGATGTTTTGCACCTCTTTTTAAATTCTAAAGCTGGAATGCTATTACTTTCGTGTACTGAAGTTAGAATCCCTGTATATTGGTAAACTTGTTTTCTGTTTTTCATTATTATCCATTGAAAATTAAAGTGTCCATGCACTTCGAAGGTATTTGGAAACATTGGGTGATGCAATTTATTCCATGTTATTATCCTATCCCTTACTAGAATCAGTAGAATGAGTGGATTCTTTTGGACTCACCTTAGCTTGTGTAGTTTTCTGAACAGGGTTCTATAGAATCTGGTAATGATTCTTATCCGAATCAAACTTGTTGTTTCCAATGTGCTGATCTTTTGACACCATTAAACTCTACCCACAGGTCTTTTCCTCTTTATGTAGGTCTAAATACGTTTGATCTAGTAATGATTCTATTAGGCAGAAAATCAAGGCAATAGCACTAGGAAACAACCTTCCGAGCAACACTCGGACGCACATATTCTCCCTTACCTCGTCATTTTTTATTTCATGAAGATGCAAAAAGCTGTTATTCTTTCTTCTTTGCTCTAACTATTCATTTTCCCCCTTGAGGGAAAAAATAGGTGCATCATGTACTCGTGGACATAGTTTCCCAAGCTGCTAATGCTACACCTGGTCTTGGAAGATACCCAACTTTTAAGAGAGAGGTAAGCATTTATACATCTTTGGTCAGTGCATTTTGTTGAAGGCGCTAATGCTGAAGATCATCATATTAAACCAGGTTGTAGCCATTGCAACTACTGCTCTTGATGGTTTTAAAAGCGAAGCGAAGAAAATGGTGGTTGCCTTAGTAGATATGGAGCGAGCATTTGTCCCTCCTCAGCACTTCATCCGTTTGGTGCAGAGACGGTATTATAATGGTTTTGCTTCTTTCCTCATTTGAGAGACCAAAATAAGGAGCAGCATGTCCCTACACACCCAGTCATAGACATGTGTGGAAATACTTGTTTGTGATGACTATTTCTTGGCAATGACTCGAGGTTCAATCTAAACCCAAAAGAAGCATAAGGTCCAATTTGAAATGACATTGCTGCCAATGAATAATTTCTGAATGTCGAGCACAATTTGGTTATCCATCTGAAGTGTTTGGAACGCTGCACCTTGTACCATAAAGGTGCTTTTAATTTTGACTGGCCAGGTAATGCTGAAGCTGCCATACACCATAAAATCTTGCTGTTGTTGAATAGAGTGCTCTTTCCTGGAAAGAGATGGAAGGGATGAAATCTCTTGACAAAATGATTTGTGGCATGTCTATCTTTTCAGTTCTTAGCATCTTTACCAGTGATTGAGAGCAGTTCTGCATTCATATATTAGAGATTGACAACAAATGTATGAATATTTTGTCGCCTACAGTACTTGTTCTTTGAACTTGTGCTAATTATTCTGGGAAAACTAAAACATACTAAAACATGTAAGAGTGAGTTGTTGTCTGTCTGACCAATTGAGCTAATTATCGGCTTATTTGTGATGTGAGCCATTTTATCTAATCCTATTGTTTCTGCCAAACACCAGAATGGAGAGGCAGCGGCGTGAAGAAGAGCTGAAAGGCCGGTCTTCTAGAAAAGCATCAGAACCCGAGCATCCTGCGTTAAATAGGGTTGGAATTGCTTTGTTGTATATCTAATTATCTATTTTATTCTGTAAGAAAAGTATCTGCAAAATTTTCAATTGAGTCTATTATGAAATTTTCAGGCCTTCTCTTGTTGCTAGAGTACCCAAATTCGCACTTATTTTGAGCATCGTATTCCAAAATTGATTCAGTAATCTAATTCCTTTCTTTCCAGGCAACAAGTCCACAGACAGGGAGCCAACAAAGTGGGAGTAGTTTAAAATCAATGAAGGAGAAATCTGGTGATAAAGAAGGACAAGTGGGATCTGGTTTAAAAACAGCTGGGGTTGATGGGGAGATTACAGCTGGTTTGTCCAGAAAATCTCAGTACATGCCTTTCTTGTTTGATCTTATAATATTTTTTCCTCTCTGCTTCTCTTTTCCATTTCCTGTGATATTGTGCGCTTCAATTTCGGAGTTCTGTATGTTCTGTGCCAGGAAAGGCTCAATTTGATAGCTAACTTTTTACAATTTTGAATTTTTATCGATTTATATAACTGATTTTAGTTCATAACATTTGATTTGAGCTAAATTTACCAACTATGTGAGTTCCAGTCTCCAGTTGGTTTCTGGCTGTAATCCAGTGCTGGAATGTTTTTTGCTGCCCAGTATTCCTGATCCTGGAGAGTTATTAACTTTGAATTGCTACCCCCAGGATCTGGATGCTATTAGTTCCAAGTAATCTCTTTGTGTAGTTTGTTCTTCCATTCATGGGTGATTCCAGGTTCGGCAATTACTCATATATGTCTATCTTAGCCTTGAATTGCTTGCACTATGAGCAAGGAAATTCTTCTATGTCTCAAGTTATGTGGCATCATGGATCTTCTCCTTCATATATAGTTTGGAGATGATGAGCCTTTAAAACCAAAATGTTGCTGCTGGTAATTTGAACATCAAGTTGTTTCATGGGAAGGAAGAAGCATGCATAAAAACCTTGTTGTGGTCTTGTGCTGAATTTAAATAAATTTGGCGTCCTTGATGGTTTTTGTTCCCCCTTGCATCTTGGTGTTTCTGTTTTGCGGATTAGTGAGTTACTGTCACCTTATTGAAGAATTAGCAGCTTTTTTGCCTTATTAAAATGTTCTTTCGCATGCTTCTCTTCTTTTTGTCTGGACATGAGTTGACAGACGATACTTGTGACCCCCTTATTCCTTTGTATTTTGATCTAACTGACAAGTTTTTCATGATTTCTTTTTGCAGGCTTTTTACTCAAGAAAAGTGCAAAAACCAACGGTTGGAGTAGACGATGGTTTGTGTTGAATGAGAAAAGCGGCAAGGTTGGTGACAATTGTTATGGGTCTTTTTCGATAAATTGTTATTGTTGTGAGAGAAAGGTGGCTTCGATATTTTGTATTTGTACTATATATATCTTTAGAGCGATGAGAATGTGACTAAGCCTTTCTATTATCTCTCTAAAACTATATAGTATCAGAGCTAGAGAGAGATTCAAATATAAAACCTTAGCAAAATCCCCAAAACCCTCGAATAAAACCCTAGCTGCCACTGCCCTCCATCTGGAAACGTCGTCGCATGCCCGGACCACCACCGTCAACTGTCAGCCTAGTGGTTGGCGACCCTAGGGGAGCAGCCCCGACCCCTCGTGGCCGCCCTATGCGGCAGTTATAGCCTCAACCCTCGAGTTAGGGCTTGGTGGCTAGGTGATTCACCCTCTTTCTCCGTGATTCTCAATCATCTGGTGGTCTAGGATGGTAGACGACCTCCTGTGGGCATCCATCTCACCGGCGACGGCCTTGTCAAACTCCCTACGCGCCGCCACGCGCCTCCATAGTCCTCCGCGCGTGGGCTTCACGCGCTCCCACGTGCCGCGGTCCAGCACCCCCGAGGGCGGTATGCTTCATTCTTTGTCACAATCATTTTCTCCTCCTACGGTCTCGACTTATTCTTACCGGTTTTATGTGTTTTAAGCTTGAGTTATCCTTGTAATTCTTGGTTCTATGAGATTATTGCCTTTTGAGCTATGGGACTTCTATGCCTTTATTTGTGTTTGGGATTATGTGGCTCTCTAGTGTTTCGTTTGAGTGATCGTTGTTTCTTGATTGTGTCGTTCTTTGTGGGATGGATTCATTTCGGCAGAGTTATTCATCGGCTACCGTTCAGTCGACTCAATTAGCCGTGTATTGATATGCTTTTCCTAACAGCTGAATTATTGATTCTGGGGCATCCGATCATATGATCGAGTCTCTAAGTGTTTTGTGTGACTATTTTTCTATTTCGTCATATCCTGACGTAAGGATTGTCGATGGCTCTTATATATCAGTTCGAAGAGTGGGGATAGTTCCCCCTTACTCCCACATTGACCCTTTCTTCAGTTATTTACTTACCTGATTTTCTCTTGAACTTGTTATCTGTTAGTGCATTAAGTCGGACTCATCACTGTCGTG
>JAOWBR010157195.1:0-12715 GCA_028571145.1 Dionaea muscipula
AATATAATAATTTAGAATTTTTATTATTAATTTATGATTTGTAATTTTATTTTTTCGTTGGTTTTTTGAAAGAGTTACTAACGTATACTTTTTCGGTGATTTTTATTTTGAGTGAGTGGAGTGCTTATCGTGCCGAAGGTACGGATGACCGTTAGTTTTATACAAGACGACAAGAAGAGTTAGATGATTATAAATATTCACATACCCAATAATTTAGGAAAAAATGTTAAAGTTTGCACATTTTATACAAGACGATAAGAAGAGTTGGATGATTATTAACAATGTTCATATTTTTATATATGAAATAATTTTCCATAAGTGAGATTTTTTTGGAGAAGATTCAAATATGATTTGTTTAATATGCTTAAACTATTAGTAGCGTACTTAAAATATTACTATTATGTTTCCCAAAAGATGATTATCACGATCACAAATATTATGTTTCTTTGTAAATGTATCTTAAAATCATTTTAAACATCAGCAAATACAGGAAGAAACAAGGAATGACGCAACTACAGAAGATCAACCCTTCAAATTTCAATTGCGTGGAGGAGACTTTTCGCCAGCGGTCAAAATTTTCTAAATTGACTATGACTCCCCAAAAATTTAAAATTCTCCCTTCCTTTCCCAACCCGGCTACTTGCCAAAGCACCACTCAGCTCACCTGGTCTGATTCCCTTTTCTCTCCAACAAATCGACCAGCAAAACACTTTTCTTCAATCTTCTTCAACTCCCAGCTCGCTGCAGTGATCCAGGTTTGTTTCCCACGTTCCCTTTGTCCTCAATCTGGACTTAATTCTTTGTACTTGTTTTTTTTTTTTTCTGATGTGGTGCAAGTTTGGCCTTTTTGAACCCTAATTGTGTTAACCCTTAGCTATTTTGGGGTTCTTCTAGGTTCCCTTCTGGGTTATGTGAACTGGGTCTAGATCAATTCAGTCCAATTCTGCGGTAATTGGTCCGGGCTTGGACTTTCCCCTCTTTTATCATCTGGGTTCCTGCAAGTTTCTGTGAGTTCTGAGAATAATATGGGTTGTAGTAGCTTTTGTTTTCCTGATTGGGGGGAGTTTATGTGGTTAGTGGCATTAGATTCTGTTCAATTTTGTAGTTTCAGTGACTGGAGTTTTGGCTTCTCATTGAAGTTATCCAGTGGTTTTCTGTGTATTATGGGTTTTGTATTGATGTTAGAGCTAATGCCAACAGGTTGAGCTGTTAGAGCCATTTGTATGTCCGAAACAGATTGGTTGATTCTGGCTGCTGAAGCTGTTGTCTTCCCTTTACTAATTGCTGTAGTGTGATTTCTCAACGAATAGTTGTTCCTAATCCTGGCTGTTGTACTACGCTTTCATTTGATCTGGTCAAATCCAGGGCTGTGAATGCCATCACTTAGCTTTCAAATATGGCAAATTACTGAATCCGTGCACCCAGAATGTGGACTTGCTTCCTAGGCTTTTCGCTGCTTATACTGCTGTCACCAGTCCTTACATCCGGATTCAAGATAGAATCAACAGTTTGCGGGGAAGATCATCTCGCCTATTCAAATTTTCATGGATATCAAGTGTTTTACATTAATGGCCGCAAGGTAGATGAAGATTCTTTTTGCAAGGCATTGATATTACATTATCGAAGTCACTGCTCTGTCAAAAGCTACTTTGGAAATACTAGTTGTGTGTTCGATCTCTCAACAGGTATATGCATAAATTCATAAATCGGGTTTTTTGGTGGTTTATGCTGAGGGATTGGTGTTATCTTTAGCTATGTAGAAAACTAACAAACCCTTAGAAGATGTTACTGTTTTTGCAGCCACACTTCCTTTCGAGCCTAGTAGGAAGCTGTTGCTAAACAGAGATAAAGAAAGCGCTCTGTCACCACAAGACGCTCCAGAGAATCACAAGTACACACTCTCCTCACCGGTTGTGGGCATGGCAATACCTGGACTGGTTATTTTGGGCTGTGTTTTTCTTTGTCCCTGCTTCCAATCTAGAAGAAAGGAAAGTGAAGAAACTGTTCTGCGTAACGAACTAACATTAAGTGAGTCCAATTTGATCCTTAAATGATCCCTTGGATTATTGCATAGTGTCATTGTTAGTTATTCTGATTTCACCCTTTCTGATTTAAACATGATTGATATGGAGGAATATTTGTTGCAGTCGATTCAGCTTCCTCCTTCGACACGAACACTAATCCAGAAAAGGTTCAACCAACTCCATTTCACAATGCACCACCAAGTCCTTTTCGCCACACTCCACCTAGTCCTTTTCGCCACGCTCCGCCTAGTCCTTTTCGCCACGCTCCTCCTAGTCCTTTTCGCCACAGTCCGCCTAGTCCTTTTCGCCACGGTCCGCCTAGTCCTTTTCGCTATGCCGCCTCCAAACTTGCCACACTGGGTACTATACATCTCAGCTATGATGACATTGCCAAAGGTACACAAAACTTCTCAGAATCTCTTATTATAGGCGAAGATGGCTATGCGATTGTTTACAAGTGCCGTCTTCAAGATGGTCGAGAAGTTGCTGTAAAACGAGCAAAAAAGGTACGCAAGATCATGACTTGCTCTAGGCCGGCGCATGCATGTACTTGATAATGATGTCCAACTTATTTTGAGCGCTAATAATCTCGTCTCATGTTGATGATGGATGAAGAAAATAGAAATAGATAGAGAAACGGGGGATGGACTGGAAGAAAGAGAAGAGGGGGTGCTAGAACCAAGATTTAGGGATTAAACCCAAGAACAATTCAAAGCCAGTGGCCCAGTGCATCCTTCCACCACTCTGGCAGAATAAAACTTCAGTATCTTATGTGATACATATACTATATGTACCTTTAATTTTCTTTTATGGGGAGGGGAGAGCATATCCCATAGATATATGGAACCCTACGGATTTTAGGGGTGCTGGGACTCCCCCCCCCACCCCAAAAAAAAAAAGAAAAAATCCGTCCTTGGATAGTATCCAGACGGCAACATTGTAAGAAACACAACAACAACAACGGTCACTTTCCACCGGGTGAGGTTGACCACACGTATCCATATGATACATTCACATAAGATCCGACAATTATAGTACGTCGATTGTCGGTTACCTCACACGCACTGCCCTAACATTGTAAGCAGCACAATGTTGGATAAATTATCGACGAGTATAAATACGAGATAAAAAGTTGAGGTGGATTTGTGATATACTATGATTCAATGAAGCTAGGATTTTCGTATCCACGTGCCCAATTTCACCTAGTGGGAAGAAAGTTTAGTTTGTTGTACTAGTAAATTTAAGGGCCGAGTCTTATGCATGAAATGACAAATTAAGATGTCACTCTACTGGAAAAGATGAAAAATGTGTGGGCTGTTTTGGGACTATTCGGACATCAGTTTCAAAGAATGAGGTTCTAAATAAGGCATAAAAAAAAGATGAAAAAGACAACTTCTTCGCCATAGCTTATCTGATTCATGTTCTTGGAGTGTGGGAGGAGTTAATGAGGGAACAACTTTTTAGCTTTGAAATGCAATTGGTTTCTCAATGATATACTTCAATAGATGAATAATGATTTCAGTTCTGTTGTCTTGATGGCCTGTGGTCTTCTTAGGAATTTCCTCTTCATTTCTCCTGTAGATATGGTGTGGGTGGTGGAAGACTTGATATTAGTTCTAAACATCAGTAAATGAGCATAATTGACAAGATCTATCATCACATTAAGGAAATAATGCACAGGTTATTGATCTGAACACCCCTAGCTTTCTTATGTCACAAAATTGATAGTCTGACGATGTAAAACCATAGTACCCGGCCAAAAATAACTTTTTTTGTACAATGTATGGTGTCTTTGATTCCATTCTGCTGTATAGTTGGGCTGGAGGCCTGATCAATGGATAGTACAAGAATGTGTCTCTCCTAATCAAAGGCCTGAGGTATACATTGTAGAATTATTAGAAATTTATGATATCTAGGATATTATGTTATCTTAAATTTCTACACAGATTTAGATAGATAGTTTTTCACATCCTTTGGTTGTATATATACCCCCATTGTGGGGAGTTGGGAAATACAATTGAATGAACCCAAATTGGATGGCTTAAATTATTCAAGTATTATTTTCTACCCACGTTACTTGTGTTGAGGATGTGAGGAATAAAGCCTATATCGGAGAAATACAATTTTGTAAAAGGGTCTATCGGGGTTTGAGTCACCAGTTGGTTTTAGATGTGAGCCCCAAGTTACTTTATCATGATATCAGAGCGGGTTGCCCACGTGTTAAAGCCCAACTGCCACACGTGCTTCACGTCACCCAAGTTGTTCTGTCCACGTGTTAGGTTTAAAAATTTGCCACACGTGTGGGGGCGTGTTGAGGATGTGAGGAATAAAACTCACATCGGAGAAATACAACATTGCAAAAGGGTTTATAAGGGTTTGGGCTACTTTCATCTATCACCAATAGGTTTTAGATGTGAGTCTCAAGCTACTTTATCAACTTGGTATTGTATTTCTTTGTTGATGGTTTTCCAAATATCCGACTTTTGCATTTTCTTTGATAATATCGCCTAATGGATTAGCTGGATGCCGATAATAACTTGATCTTCTGTGGTTAGAGCATTTATCCAACAGACATTTGTGCTAGTAAAAGCTACAAAGAGCTTACGTAGAAGCATGTGTCGGGAACTGGGTGCAAGTTTTAATGAACAGTTGAAATAGAAAATGCCGGCTTATTATTATCTCCTGCCTCTGGTCATTATTGCAAATTTTGCTTTCAATATGGACTTGAACTCATCAGTGTTCCCATCTAAGCTTACTGCTTGTTTGTTTCTTGGCACTAAGTACAGTGGATGCTAATGACTATCTCAATTGTTGCAGGAACATTTTGATTCTGCTGGATTCGATAGGGAGGTGGAGATTTTATCGAAAATTGATCACTTGAATCTAGTGAAACTGCTTGGTTATGTTGATAAAGGACGTGAACGGATTATTATCACAGAGTATGTGCCCAATGGTACCCTTCGACAGCATCTTGATGGTATGTGAACCGTAAGTATAAAATCACTTTACGAGCCTCTTACCATAAGTTTGAGTTTTTAGTAGAGTTGTTTTCTTAATATGATATTAGAACTATTTTGACCAAGTCATCACATCATGAGTTCGAATTTAGTTACCCCTAATTTTCTTCGTCGTCGTTATTGTTTTTTGCGTAGACCTGTGTATATAGTCTACATTTCAAATCCATTGGAGATTCACGTGAGAGGGAGGACATGTTAAAGTATGAAATCATTCTTTGAGCCTCTTATCTTAATGAACAAGAAGTAAAGTATTGAACATGAGGAAGGATATATGGTGCAAAGAAGTATCAAAAGTCGTCTCATGAGTTTTGCTGTTGTATCAACAGGTGAATGTGGAAGGATACTGGATTTCAATCAACGGCTCGAGATAGCAATAGGTGTGGCGCATGGTCTAACATATCTCCACCTTTATGGAGGTAAAAGAGTTAACTTGGAATTTTTATTCAGTTTGGCTGCAAGCAAATTATTTCTCATTCATTCATTCATTCTTGATGAATATGCTGCATAATTTGGGATCATTTTGGTGTTTGTATTTATTTTTCACTCAAATGTCTCCCCTTTGGCTTTGGGTTGGTAATAGAAAAGCAAATTATTCATCGAGATGTGAAGTCGTCCAACATTTTTCTTACGGAGAGTTTGCGGGCTAAAGTGTCCGATTTTGGATTTGCAAAAGTCGGTTCAGAGAATGGCGACGACAACGACAAAACACACATTTCAACCAAAGTTAAAGGGACAGTTGGATATCTTGATCCCGAGTACATGAGGACTCACCAACTGACCCCAAAAAGCGACGTCTACTCTTTTGGAATATTACTTTTAGAAATACTCACAGGACGACGCCCGGTGGAATCAAAAAGATCTGCTGATGAGAGGGTGCTACTCAGATGGGTAAGTAAACCTCATGTCTCCTTCTCATCGATCATCGAACATTGAACATGCTCTTGCAATGCAACATGGTGTGTGCATCCTTTCATTATTGTGTTGTGTTTGTGTGTGTGTGTGTGTGTGTGTGTGTGTGTGTGTGTGTGTGTGTGTGTGCAGGTGTCTCATAATTACAACCAAGGCAATATTTTGGGGCTGCTTGATCCTCAAATGATGGATGAACCTGCATATCCAAAATTACTCAAGAAAATATTCTGGTTGGGAATCCAATGTGCAGCCCCTGTCCGTGCAGATCGGCCAGACATGAAAGAAGTCGGGGATCGACTGTGGGATATTAGGATGGACTATCAGAAACACACGAGGCCGAGACCGTAGTATGGCCGGTGTGGTGCAGCAGCAGCGTTGCTAGTTTCACCTTTTGCCATAATATCAATGTTTTGATATCATAGTAGCGGAGTCCTTTTGCTATTTGTTCTTAAGCTAGCTAGCTAGCTCGCTCATGGAAGGAATATATAAATGTAGAGCTTTTCTTTCAGGCCTTGCATTTTCAAGCTGCAAGTGTTGTAAAAGTATATCTTGCAGAGAAACTCCAGTGTAATGCTGGCGGCATGCTGGTAGTAGTGTGTTGTATGTTACATGATGCAGTTTAATGAGTGTCTATCTGCTTAAACTCTAGTATATTTACAATAATTAATTTATACAGTTGATTTTATGTGAATTGTTGTAAAGATGTAAAAAATTATTGTAAACCTATCATTGCTCTACTGAAACTGATATTTATTTATTTTACACCGAGTCCGAGTGGGTAGTATATTTTTTTTTTTTTTTGGTGTGTGTGTGTGAAGAAAACAAGAGCACAACAAAAGCAAAAGAAAAGATTTCCGTTTTTGGTAGAAAATCAAGAGAAACAGGAAAAGAGATTTTTGGTGCTTAAATTGATATTGGGCTTTGCATAAGGGATAATGGGTCGTGGGCCTTGGGCCTTGGGCCTTGGGCCCATTAAGTGCTCTCAGTTTCTAGTCTATCCCAGTCAGTCCACACGAGTCACGACCACCTTCCTCTCCGCAGTCAAAAACAAAACTTGAAACTCCCACGACTCGAAGTCTCGAAGACAAGAAACGGAAAGCAGTCCGTTTGTCGACTTTCGTCCGGCAATTGACGTGAGAAAGGTAAGGGAGAGAGAGAAAAAAAAAATAGAGAAAGGGAAAAGAAAAAATTGTCCGATTTATGACGAGCAAGGGAAGAGAAAATCGCCTAAAAAAATGAAAAAGAAGAATAAAATCAAGCCGCCCAAATCGGGATCGTTGTCCGATCGATCTCTCAAATTATTGTTAAAACAAATAAATTTGGGCAAAAAATATCATTATTGTCAAACAAATAGTTGACTATCGTTTGTTCAGTAGTAAAAACTGTCACTGTGCGCCTTGTTCTCGATCCGAGCATTCTGTCTGTCTCTCTTCAAGCTTCCATGTCAAAATCGGCAGCCATTTTCAAGCAGGAAAACAAGTTGAAGAACTGAAGAAGAAACTTCACACGACACGAGTTGCTGCTAATTTTTTTTTTTTTTTGGAAGAATCTCTGACTTCTCCTGTTGTTATCTGTTTCTCTGTCGACGTTGAAGGGATCCGATTGAAATCCGAATTCAAAATTGAACAAGGATATGCCGTTCTTCGTCGGGTTAGTCATCGGGATCGTGTTTGGGATCGGAATCATCGTCGGCTTCGTCAAGTTGGAGAATGCTAGATCTAAGTCCCGGACTCAGCTTGTCCGATTCTGAATTCATTTTCCTTTTTTTTTTGAAGTAAATTTGTAGTACTGATTTTTTTGTTTGAAAAAAAAAATATATCTTTTGGTTGTTTTTTTTTGCAGGCGGCGACGGTGGCGGCGTTTGCTAGGATGACGGTGGAAGATTCTAGAAAGCTGCTTCCGCCGCAGTACTATCCCTCTTGGGTGGTCTTCTCTCAGCGCCAGAAGGTACACTGAATTCCGCTGCTGTCTCTTTCTTTCTCTATTTTTTTTGCTATTTTTTTTTCTCTTGTGCTGTTATCTGGTTGTGGACATTGAAACGGGGCCGTCTGATTTGGTTTCTCAGTTGACTTGGCTCAACCTTCAACTCACCAAGATCTGGCCCTACGTGAATGAGGTGAATGGATTCTGCACATTTGTCTTGCTAATTTGTTTCAATGTTCGTGTTTTTTTGGGCGTTGGTTTTGCTTATTTGGCTCCATTGTTAATTTTTGTGGGTTGGAGTTGCAGGCGGCGTCTGAGCTGATAAAGGCGTCTGTGGAGCCGGTTTTGGAAGAGTATAGGCCGATCGTGTTGTTGTCTTTGAAGTTCTCTAAGTTTACTCTCGGTACAGTTGCTCCTCAATTTACAGGTTCGTCTTGGACTCTTAGCCACATTGTCTGTGAATTTGCATTCATTCATGAGGTTCTTTGAATCACAAGTAATTGTGGATGATTGTTTGTTTGTTTGTTTGTTTTTTTAAAGTTGGAAAATGGGGTGTCCATTGTGCTCTAAAAGTTATAGACTTCGCTTATATTTTAGTGTATTAGGGTGGTTCCCCCTGTTGTTAAAAGTAGAAGAGTTTGAGAAAACAAACAACAGCAGCACGATCACTTCCCACTGGGTGGGATCGGCCACACGTATCCATAGGATACATGTACATAAGATCCGACAATTTTAGTGATTTGGCTCGGTGATACAGCTGTTTAATGTGTGGTTTCCTATGGTCTGTGTTTGTCCCTGGCCAAACTTTAGGGGTAGCTCATAATCGAATGAAAATTCTCATAAATAGTGAAAGTTGTCACAGTGGACTATCGAGTTGGGGAACAAGCATCTTTTGTGGACTTCTACTGTGTCTTTGTAAAGTGCCTTCTTGGTACTTCTCTTCTTTTCAGATCCATACTAAAGCTTCTTACGATTATTCACATTCCCCAGGAGTTACAATCATTGAAGATGGAGGTGAAGATGGTGTGACTATGGAGTTGGAGATGCAATGGGATGGGAACCCTAGCATAATTCTTGATATCAAAACTAGATTTGGAGTGGCATTACCTGTGCAGGTAATTAGCTATTTGGTTGTTGTCTTCCATGTGATCGTGCTTGAGCTTTTGACCTTTTTTTCATCGTGGGTAGGGTTTATGTTCACTGATGCCATCTTGTGTGTTTATACTTCCTTTTACATTATATTTTCTGCATAGCCCAATCATCTGATATCCCGTCCTTGGTACTTGATAGTGGCTTTGGCTTATTCATTTCTGTTGGAAATGGTTCGGTTCTTTGAAACCATGTTTCCCAACCGAGTTTAAGGTTCGACATAAATGGGACCTGAATGAGATTTTCAAAGTTTTCAAGATGTAGCGTGCACTTGGCTGTGTGCAGAACAACACCGTGAGAATTGACCGTCAAAATCATTTCCATGTGAATGAGAATTGATTAACAAAGTTGGTCCTCTGCAATGAAAAGTCTAAAGCTCATAACTCATAAGCTCTATCCCATATCGACGCATAAGAAAAATGCATGTGTGGATTTGTACCAATTAGTGAGATATGAGTTTGAACTTTGTGGGCTACTTGGACTTTGAGTGAGAAGTAATGACAACTAGCCCGTTTACGTGTGGGATTGTACTGGTTCGTTCCGATTATGAACTGCATCATAGCCCGGGGATTGGGTGGGCTCAATGGAGAATGTCAGTTTTCCTTTTTAAACTGTGCCAAGCACACACTATAGTGATTTCGGTTAGTACAGTTTGTTAATTCCATGTTTCGTTCCTGATCGGTTGTGTAATTTCATTGAAGTATTATATACATCATGGTTATATATTGTATAATTATTCCAGAGTTTTCACGTCATAATAATATTAATTCACCCCAACAATTTCAGCATCCAGATGTAACAAAGACTTGTTTTTTTTTGGGTTTTGTGGACTCCTCATCAGAGCGAGCAAGCACATTGAGCTTTCTTCAGACAAGTAACATGTTTATGAGGATGTTTCCCTTCATAATAAGCACGAGTGATGTTTCGCTCTTATTTTTATGTAGGTAAAGGATATTGGATTTACTGGTGTTTTCAGGTTGATCTTTAAACCTTTAGTTGAAGAGTTCCCTGGCTTTGGAGCTATTATCTTCTCCCTCAGACATAAGGTAATGAACTTCTTCTTAAACTTTGATGGTCACTTTTGCAAGATTCCTGACACGAGGAGTTGTGCTATTTGTCGAACGTGGAAGGAGAACCAGTATTGAATCGCCGATGAAGGGATTCCTTTCACAAGCTTCAGTCATCTTTTGTTTGCTATAATGAAACTTGGAAGTCTTGCTTATCAAGTTTTTATTTGGCTCAACACATATTTCTTCTTTGCTATTTGTTAAAAAATCAACTCTATCAGAAGATCAATCTTATGATAAAAGACCCTTTAAATATATTTAACACGTCCCCTCACGCGAATGCCTCTTTGGGCTTCAAGCATGGACTGTGCATGGGTCCTCCTCATACCAAGTACTAAATAAATGGAGGTCGCGCTCGTAGGATTCAAACTCATGATCTTTAATCATACCTGTTCTAATATCAAGTTAAGAAACCAATTCCAGAAGGTCAACCTTGTGGTAGAAAACCTTTGAAATATATTTAACACTATCTAATTCCCGAGCACTTCACATATAGTATATTGAGTTGGTTGCCTGCGTTACGTCTGCTTTAGTCCATCTCACTCTCATAACTTCCATAGCCTTTTTGCTTTGGATAAATGTGCTCATTAATTCCAGTTTAAGTCATTTGTCACTGCTGCCTCCACCAATGAGATGTCTTTGTTTGAAAATCATTGGTCCTAAAGGAGGTGAGTCACAAGATAAAGCCTTGAGATCGGCTTTAGTTTCGGTCTGTTCCTCTTTGCTCATTTACATCACAAAGAAGAAGAGAAAAGCATCAGTCCCTCTGGCTGCTGGATACTGGATCTGTTACCACAGCCACATCCCTTGCTGCATGAGCCTGTTGACGTGTGCTTGCATTACTTAATATATCGATATAAATCTCTATTTTTCTTAATATTGTGGCAATAATTTTGTGATGCAGAAAAAGTTGGACTTCAAACTGAAAGTTATTGGAGGTGACATTTCATCAATTCCTGGTGTTTTTGATGCCATTGAGGTTTGATGTGAAACTTTTAGTTATTTGTGATGCTTATTAAATTGTCAAGCATTTTATCTGTCTGATGAAAAGAATGTAGGTGGGAAATGTTTGTTTATTTGACTTTTTACCTTTTTTATGGATCTTTCATCTTGCTTCAGAACTTTCCTGCTTCACTTGAATTTGTTTCAATTACTTTTCCACTTCATCCAATCTGCTTGATACTATGAGTAACATCTTTATCAACATTGCCATCATTCTATATACCAATTGCAGATACCACTTCTATTTTCTAAGATTTTAAGGCTTGATAACGTTTTTGCATGCCTTGTGTTTGTGGCTAGTCTATCGTATCTAGATTTTTTAGCTCTCTTTGATTGCCATTATGCTGTGCTTTTTCGAGAAGAAAGGTGTATGTTCCATTTCAGTGTTCCCAAACTCCATGAATGTTATTATTTACTGAGGTTTAATTGATTCTTCACTCTTGTGCAGGGGACTATAAAAGATGCTATTGAGGATTCTATAATGTGGCCAGTTCGGAAAATAATCCCAATTATGCCTGGGGACTATAGGTATGTTTCAGTGTAGTGCATCATTTTTACATTTGTGCAGTAGCTTTATGTCATTTCTTCCAATTTTTGTTCTACTTGTATATGCCTCAGTGGGATAGACCCTTATGTCTTTGCTTAATTTGTACATGCCTCATTTCTTCCAAATATCAGTGCCCATTTCGGCCAACTTTCATCATCTTCCTTTAGCTGAGTGGCATGTATTTCCACAGTGCTCACTTTTCCAATTATGAAGCATGGCTAAGCTAGCCTACTCACATTGGAACTAGTGCGCAAGTGGTTTTCCAATAGTAGGCCAAGAAATATTCACAGTATTATGCTTCATTTTTATCCACCTTTGAAATGTGGATCCTTAAATTAGTTAACTTTTGTGACTTCAAGGAGTATAATATAGTGAAGCACCAACTTCGCATGTTCTGTACATCAAGGTTATGCTTCATCCGCTTTAGTTATATTTTATTTATATTACCTAGAAATAAAGGTGATTTTAGGCCCCACTTTCACATCAATCCTTCTTCCTTCTCTTTACAAATATTGTAATACACAGCCACAGTAGAATGATAGCTTAATGTATTGGATCTTATTTTGTTGACCTATGCTTGCTAGTTCCCTACAAATGAAAAGGGGCCTTCTTGTATCATGCAGCTGATAACTTAAATGTATTAGACTTATTCTGTTAATCCATACTCGCTATTTCCCTACAAAGAACCCTTTGCTGTTACTAGATGTTCAAAGGAGTCTTCTTGTTTCATGCAGCTGATTCATCTTAAGATTTGTTTCTCATATTTGTCATTTCTGTAGTATACTAGTATTAGTTTGAAATTGGTTTAATCTCTTATCTCATAAATGTTCAGCGACCTAGAGTTGAAGCCTGTTGGAACATTGGAGGTGAAACTTGTGCAAGCTAAGGAACTCACGAATAAGGACCTCATTGGAAAATCAGATCCTTTTGCTGTATTATATGTGCGACCACTGCGTGATAGAATGAAAACAAGTAAAGTTATTGTAAGTAAATTGGTCTCTCTGAGTGTAGGTAGTGATTGCCAAATTGGTATTACATATTAGAAGTTTTTTTTCCTTTCATGATATAAATCCCCCC
>JAOWBR010157206.1:0-12711 GCA_028571145.1 Dionaea muscipula
ACTGGACTGTCCTTCACGCATGCCTTCAGGTGCACTCATCTTTCCAAGATCTCTCCTTAGGGGTTAACCTGCAAAATAGGAGTACCCGCTTTGATACCACTTGTTAGCTAAGATGAGTGTAGCAATAAGCTCAAGAGGGAGGGGGGTGAATTGAGCTTTTTACAAATTTAAAACAAATGACAACTTAACTTAAAAGTAGAAAGGTCATTGTTCCCATACTTGTTCCCTACTTTAAGTTAAACAGTCAATGAGCATGCAATCAGCTGGTTGTTCCCTGCCAAGTTCTACTCAGGACAGATTCTTGTGTTAAAATAAAAATACGAAATAAAATTCAACACACAAGATTTTTACGTGAAAACCCCTCTTGCTCAAGGAGGAGAAAAAACCATGACCTACACCTCAGTAGGATTTAAGCTCACTTCACTATCACGAGCAAACGTTGATTACACTTAAGGTCGTAACCACTAACCTCTCATGTTGATTACACTTTCCCTAGGTCGTAATCAATAACCCCACTTTGATTACACTTCATAGGTCGTAATCACTAACCCCTTAGACTCAACCCAAGCCTAACCCCAATAGGTGACTCTACTTATTGCTCCCCTTCACTCTAACTCAAGAATGAAGCTAAGTACAATGATAAATCAATAACCAAATACCTCGGACAGTGCTTCTTACAATAAGCAGGTGAGGTAAAATAATCAAACCAGTAGGGTAGAACATGTATGGGAACGATGTCCTGTATCTTCACGACTTCAGCTCCTTCTTCGTCTTCAATGATGGTGATGATCAACAGCAGCTGTGGCCTCACTTCAATACTTCACAAAAAACTCTCTTGAATCCTTACTCACAGTATGGATCACTAAATCGGCAATGCTCTTTGCTAGGATTTTTCTTTCTTCTTTGGAGGCACACTTGAAATTCCCACCAAATGATCGCTTATATACATGGAGGGAATGAAGTCTTCTACCCGCCAACTGATGATCAACGTGAAGCTTGGATTTTGGCGCAAGTCATCCATTCTTTCAGCAACAAATCCCACGTTCTTCAATTCTTTTTCCAGAATTAAAATCAGCCTTGGAGGAGGATAATTATCCCCTCCTATTTTCAAGGGATTTTGTTTACTATTTTTAGCTTGTGGCCGAGTGAAGAGTGGAGTGAATAATCTGGTGATTATCTTCTTAATCCTTTGATTTAAAATAAATTAAATCTAAGGAAAATAAATAATCAGATTTTTCAAGTGGATAAGATCAAATCAATTATTTTCTCTAATTAAAATAATCTTTATTAAGTGAAAAATCGGTTAGAATAAATCTCCTAGAAAATAGGTTAATTTATCCCACATTAAAATAATTTTCACTTAACTAGATTAAAATGATTTTTAGAGAAAATAAATATACTCAATATATTCTTGATCCATCCATGACATCGATTCACATAATATCCAGACGTCGTGTTCCTTGCCTTGTTCCGTCCTGTTAGATAGAGCATAACAGCAAAGGTTGTTCCCTACCTTATTCTGTCTGATCCAAACATCAAACATACAATTCATTGCATTCACATCAACTAATCATCAATTAATCAATGTGCTCATTCACACACATAAGTACGCACATGAAAAACATTATTTGTAAATCATCACATATAACATCAAGTCAACAAATTCCCCCTTAATGATGACAAATACTATGTTTAAATGTGGTGTACTAAGTATGCATTCGGGTTAACTAAAAATTGAGAATCATGCATGCAATTTCAGATTACTCATGAATACCAACATGAATTCAATACTCAATAACACTCCCCGAAGTCAGCAAGCTGAATCAAGACTACTCAAAGTGTTCCAACAATTTCAGTTTCTCATGCAAGCAAGTTCCTAAGATGAATCAGCATCTAAGGTCAAATTGATTTCCATGAATATTTCCAGATTCAAAAGCATAAGCAAGAAGCATAAATTGATGAACAGTAAGTATGCTTTTGAAATCAATTTAACTAGATGAGGAATGTGAAATTCTATTCCTAGGACAGAACATATCTAGAAACAATAGCTAGGCATTTATTGAAAGACTCTTAAGAGACAGAAATTTACCAAATCCTTTTGATCTCAGGCAATGCTGCAGACAAAGCATAACAACTAAACTTTAACCTTGTTAGCAATGGTTAGAAAAAAATTTTTAACTTTTCCTAGGAAACCAAACAAAAATGTCAAGTACCACACATTAACACTACTTCCCCCTTTTGGCATCATCAATAACTAAAGCAAATAGAAATAATTAAGCATGAAAGCAATGAAAAATGCACAGACACTTAAATTGGTCAGTACCTCCAAGGGTTGAGTACCTACAAAAGATAATGCATTGAAATATCCAAAGCAAAATCTTTAGATATGTGCAATCTAAAATCATAGTCAACAAAGCATAATATAGATAAAGCAAAAGTAGAGCAGTTTCATCAGGATAGCAGAAGCAAAAGCAGTAGCAAAAAGAAATAGCATAAACAGTATCAAAAGATGGGGGATGATTGTTTCAAGACAAATCAAGGGCAGAATGTTTTGAAAGAGAAGGAGTAGGAAGATCTATTGGCTGGAGGAGGAGGAGGCAGAAGATTGACTGGCTGGAGTGGAAGGTTGTGGTTCTTCAGATTGCTCAGCAAGAGCCTCAAACTTTTCTTTGAGCTCTCCCACAACATCTCTGAGTTCTTTGAATCGGTTGGCCAACTCTTCATAACCTTTGCCAAGAAGTTCAAAGTTCTCAAACATCCTCTTGAAAACTTCCTGTTGATGTTTATATGCAGACTGTAGATAAAGCAGAGGGTATGAAGAAATGATACTGAAAATCATAGTAGGTCTTAAACTATCCTCACCTGATAGGATGTGAAAGTAACCAACTATTGATGCTAGCTTGGACCGAATCGATCTCCCTCAGGGTCAGATTCAAGGTTGTTGAAAGTTCCTAAATGAACACACAAATTAACACAATAGTAGAAAAGTGAAAAACGATATTAATCTTAAGGAATTAAATTTCTCTACATGGTAAACCCCTCTAAAAACCTCCGAACAACTCTTAAATATCCTTATTCATATGAATTAGACATTCCCCAAGTCCAAAGGGTCAAGAACAAGTAATCCCAAGGTTAACGGACCTTCCATTGATCCGTTAAATCCCTTTTCGACAGCTTTTAGTAAAACGGCCATAACTTCTTCATACGATGTCTGTTTGGGGTGATCCAACTCGCTGGTTATGGCTAACATCGAGATCTACAATTTTTTTTCTTTAATTTTTTTCAAATTCGGACACGAAAGGGGTCAAAAACGTCTGGACAACAACTCTGTACTGTGGGTGGTCGACCACTTTTGGAAAAAGTGGTCAACCACTTTTTCCACGGCACAAACCCGAATTTCAGAAGTTTGTTCCTTCGATTTCCAAGCCCCAAAATCTCATTCAATGGTTCAAATACATCATAAAACATGTAATTAACATGTTCAAAACCTCTTCGAGTGAAATTAACATCAAAACTACAAGATCACCATATGAAAAATCATATTTTTTATAATTTTAACCTAAAACTTCATCGACATGCTTCAAACCATTTTATCATCATCAACTCCTCAAAATAGCAGCGGATACATATCATTATACATGCATTTAAATTGTTTTAACTCTTCTTAGATTAAACTAAGGGCTAAATCACATTCTTGCTACTTGGAAAATCACTAAAACATGATACTTGCTTGATTAACCATATGCTTATCCTCTTACTCCTTCCTATCACCTTTAAGTTATTAAAAACAAGAACTAAATCTCACCTTAGAAGCTTGGTGCAACAGGGTATGATCTTCTCTTGATCTACACAACCATCCAACCTTTAAACTATACAACTTCCCTCTCTTTTTCCTTTGTCTTTCCCTTTCCTTTTTCCCCTCTCTTCCTTAAAGAAAAGGAGAACTTGGTTGAGGAAAAGATAACAACCTTCCTGTTTTATTTTTCAAAAAGTCATTTCATTGAGTAGTACACCATCCACTACTTCTAATGCAGAAGCTTTTCAGCAAAATAATAACAAAAAGCTAAACTAAGAAAAAATCTTAACAAACTAAGGAGAAAATCTTGAAGCTAAAATCTTAGAGAATCACACCAAGCTGTTGTCAAAGATAGCACCAAAACCACATGGTAAATGAAGCTGGAGGCCTTATCACTTCAATCCTCATGCGTTAATATCCCCCGCAAACCTTGCCATGGGTGGAAGCAAAGTTTGAGTCGAAATTAAAGGAGAGCGACCTTTGTGGGCGGTTTGGTGAAGAGATCAGCGGGTTGTTTCAGTAGCTGCAAGATAATGAGTAATAAGAGCACCTCTAGCCACCTACTCGCGTTCAAAACGATAATCCAAAGCAATTTGTTTATTTTTCGCAAATAAACAAGGTGTTGTTGCACGGTGAATTCTCATTCATGGGAGTCTACGGATCTGGCACTGTCTAAACGAATAATTAGCCCTAGGGACTCCTCGGATAAGGTCCCTATGATCCCACCACGGAGTAGACGATCCTGTTTTCGCAGTACAAGGTAGTTGGATTGTGTGAGTTTGAGGGTGACAAAGTTGAGTGTCATTTTGAATGTTTGGGTGTTGACGAAGGAGTTGATGTTGGTTTGTGTTTGGATGGATGTGTTGTGAATATTTTTTGGTGTCGCGGAGTTGTGTTTTGAGCGGAAGAGAAGATGAGTATTGGTGTGGAGAGATTTGTATTTGGTTGGATGATTCTAGTTTGTGTTTGGACAGATGATTTGCGTTTGAATGAATGATCTGTATTTGGACGATTTGTGTTTGAATGATTTGTGTTTAAATGGATGATTTGTGTTTGAATGATGATTTGGTTTGTGTTTTTTAGATGTGAGAGAACCTCAAGTTGGGCTCTGATACTATAAGAAAAATGAGAACTTGGTTGAGGAAAAGATAACAACCTTCCTGTTTTATTTTTCAAAAAGCCATACCGTCGAGGAGTACACCAACCACTACTTAAAATGTAAAAGCTTTTTAGAAAAATAATAACAAAAAGCTAAACTAAAAAAAAATCTTAACAAACTAAGGAGAAAATCTTGGAGAATCACGCCAGATGGTGTTGTCAAAGATAGCATCAAAACCACATGGTAAGTGAAGCTGGAGGCCTTATCACTTCAATCCTCATGTGTTAATAACATGTACTGACTTATGTGTCAATGGGCGTCGCACAAGACTTATATATGTAGAGCAACCTATCCAAATCTTAGATGGAGGAGCAAGAATTGAGCTAGCTAGGAAGAACATTGTGCCTCTATTAAAGGTTTTACGGAGTAGTAAAACAGTTGAGGAAGTAACTTTGGAATCGAAGGCCGAGATGTAGTAAAAGCATCGTCACTTGTGAAGGAACCCTAACTCAACGAGAGGCGGGAAGAACAATATATTTGAAACAGAAAAAGATTCTTACAATATGTTGTGCATCACTAATACAACCTACATACATTAAACGACCTATTTATAAACACTAGGCCCTAACTACCGTACTTGCAAGAACCTACAAGAGCAACTTTGAAGGAAATTAAACAAGAGAGAAAGGAAGGTGAGTTTGAACAGAGAAAATAATTTTTTGATTGAAGCTCCATTTATTTAAATGACTAGTGCTGAATTGAAATACATTAGAAGAAAGCAACTGACTCTCCTAGAAATAAGCAACTAAATGGATTATGTAAACATGATCTTAAGCATAATCAACAAACTCCTAAATAATAGCAACTATCTCCTTGTGCTTATTGAAAGCGTTAACAAAAAACATAAATAAAATTTTTATTTTTTTTAAATTACAGTAACGAAAGGCAAACTTTAACACTCCTCTTTGGCTTGGTTGCTGCAGACTCCAAGCTTTTCTCGAAGAAACTCGAATTTGCTTCTTTGCAATGCTTTTATAAAAATGTCTGCAAGTTGAAAATCAGTTTTGCAGTACTTAGTTTGACAGAGCCTTCTTTTTGCAAGTCTTTGACAACAAATAATTTGACGAGAAAATGCTTGGTTTTCCCATAAAAGACGGGATTGTTGGAGATAGCAATAGAAGCTTGATTATCAACAAACAACTCTGTACACCCATCTTGCTTCAAGTTCAAATCAGACAACACCTTTCTATGCCATAAAGCTTGATTTGCAGCAGCATTGGCAACAATGAGTTCTACTTCTGTAGACGATTGAGCAGCAATATCCTGCTTTTTAGAGCACCAAGAGAAAACTCCAGAACCGAGATGAAAACAATATCCTGAAGTGCTTTTCATATCATCAATTGATCCACCAAAATCACTGTCCGAGTAACCTTGTAGAACATAATTCTGACTTGTACAGTACTTGACACCGAAATTCAAAGTTTCCTTCACATATCTCAACACTCGTTTAGCTGCCTTAAAATGAGTTTAAGTTGCATAAGTTGTGAAGCGAGATAGTAAACTTACGGCATATAAGATGTCTAGTCTTGTAGCTGTAAGATACATAAGGCAACCCACCAAACTTTTATAAAGCGATTCATCAACTTGTTCAGTTTCATCCATCTTGGTTAGCTTCTCCTTTTGACACATTGGAGTAGCCATGCTCTTGCATTCCTCCATTCTGAACTTTTTAAGAACTTCCTTGACATACTTCGATTGACATATGAACACCTCACCTTCTGTTTGCTTTACTTCCATTCCAAGGAAATAGGCCATCTCTCCCAAATCAGTCATCTCAAAGGTTCGTTGCATTTCATTTTTAAACTCATCAATGAGTTTAGAATTGCTTCCTATAACAAGTAAGTCATCGACATATAATGAGACAATTATAAAATTAATCTCATCACCTTTGATGTAGAGAGTGGCTTCATTGAGACTTTTTTTGAACCCCAATTTCACCAAATGCTCATCAATTCTGCTGTACCAGGCCCTTGGTGCTTGTTTCAGACCGTACAAGGCCTTCTTGAGCAGATAAACATCATCTTCATGTCCCTTCACCATAAATCCTTCGGGTTGTTCTATATATATCTCTTCCTCCAGAAAACCATTTAGGAATGCAGACTTTACATCTAGCTGGTATACTTTCCAGCTATTTTGTGCAGCAATTGCTAAGAGCAACCTGATTGTCTCAAGTCTGGCAACAGGAGCAAATGTGTCAGAAAAATCAACACCATAAATTTGTGCATACCCTTTTGCAACGAGCCTGGCTTTGTGCTTGTTGATGGAGCCATCCGCATTCAACTTTGTTCTGAAGACCCACTTCACTCCTATCACCTTTCTGTCCGCGGGCCTTTTCACTAGCTTCCATGTCTGATTTTTTTCAATCATACTCAGCTCCTGCTTCATTGCAGCTCTCCACTTTGGATCCTTTTGAGCTTCCAGAAAATCTGTTGGTTCAAGAGCAGCTACACTGCACCTTTGATAGATTTCTGAAAGTAGTCTTGTGCCTCTCACAGGTGCATCGTCTATAAGTTCATCTTCGTCTAGCTGAAACTTTGGAATTTGGTGAGGAACTATATCTTGTTGTTTTCCTTCCCAATTCCATTGCTCATTCTCCATGAAATGTACATCCCGGCTTACAAGAGTTTTCTTTGTTTATGGCTGGAAAACTCTGTAAGCTTTTGAGGTTGAACTATAACCCACAAAGATACCAGGTTCTGCCCTTCGGTCCAGCTTGTCTCTTTTTATCTGAGGCACATAGACAAAGCACAAACATCCAAATACTTTCAGATTTTTCAAAGAGGGCTTGTAATCATACCAAGCTTCAAATGGGGTCTTTCCTTCTACAGCCTTTGTTGGAAGTCTGTTGAGAAGAAATACTGCAGTGTTTGCAGCTTCAGCCCAATACTCTTTTGGTAGATTCTTCTCAAACAGCAAACACCTGGCCATCTCCATGATGGTTCGATTTTTCCTCTCACTAACTCCATTTTGTTGAGGAGTGTATGGAGCTGTGAGTTGATGTTCAATTCCTGCTTCTTCACAGAAGAGGTTGAATCTTTCTGAAGTGTATTCTTTGCCATTGTCTGACCTCAAGGATTTAATTTGACAGTCACTTTGGGTTTCAATCCACCGCTTGAATTTCCAGAACACATCAGCAACTTCTGACTTGAACCTGAGGAAGTAAATCCAACACATTCTGGTGAAGTCATCGATGAACACCACATAGTACTTACTTCCGTTTAGTGAAGGGGTTCTTTGAGGTCCAGCTACATCGGTGTGGACCAATTGTAGCTTTTCAGTAGCTCTTGAGGTTGATTGTTTGAAAGGAAGTCTTGATTGCTTTCCTTGTTGACAGGCCTTGCAATCTGAAATCTCTGCTTCAAGATGGGGCAACCCTTGAGCCAATTCCTTCTTTTGCATGTTCACTACAGCAGCATGGTTAAAGTGACCAAGTCTCTTATGCCAGATTTCTCCATTGATGTTTGTAGCAGATAGAACAACCTGCACTTCTTCCAACAGATCTAATGCAAAGCTTCTTCCCTTCATCTTGACTTTGAACATATCTCTACCTTCTGCATCTTTGATTAGGCACTGATTTGCTTCAAAGTTAACTTTGAAACCTTTCTCAAGTAGCTGCCCAACACTCAAAAGATTTTGGCTCATGTCAGGGACAAATAGAACATCTTTGATAATTTTTGTACCTGAGAGACTTTCAATAGCTACTGTGCCTTTTCCCTTGACAGCAATGTATTCTCCATTGCCTATCCTCACTTTGGAGGCTACTGATGTGTCTAGCTCCTTGAACAAATCACGATCAAACGTCATGTGATTTGTGCATCCACTGTCTACAAGCCATTTGTCACTTGAGGTGCTGGCAGCAAAACAGGAGGCTACAAACAGCTGCTCCTCCGCATCTTGATCAGCGACTTGTGCAGTATTTTTCTGCTGAAAATTTGCTTGAGCCTTCTGTTGAATATTGCTTCTACAAATTCTTTGATGATGTCCCATCTTCTGACATTTTTCACACTGCTGATCTGGTCGTTTCCAGCATTTGAAAGGTGGATGACCCTTCCTTCCACAATGCTTGCAAGGAGGAAAAACACTTTTCTTCCTTTCACTGCCGTGAGAGGAATTAGAATTATTGTTCTTGTTCTTCCAGCTTTTTTCTCCTCGATCTGACTGGACCTTTGCAGGTAACGCACCTTCAATAGATCCTTCAGTCCTCATTAGTCTTCTTTGTTCTTGTGCCTGCAAGGCATTCAATAATTCTGCCAAGCTGATTTTTGACAGATCTTTAGAATTTTCCATAGAAGCAATAGTAGCTTCAAACCTTTCTGGAATAGTTACAAGAATTTTTTCAACTATTCTAGAATCAGGAAATTCAGAGCCAAGCAATCTGACTCCATTGGCTATGTTGATTAGCTTGTCTGAGTACTCCTTCACCGTCTCTGACTCCTTCATCCTTTGAAGCTCAAACTCTCTAATCAAGTTCAGAGTCTTCATTCCATTCATCCTCTCATCTCCTTCGAATTCTTTTTTCAGGAACTGCCATACCATATATGCTGACTTCATTGTCATAATCCTGACAAAAATTTCAGGAGAGACAGCAGCAAATAGGGTGGCTCTTGCCTTGGACTTCCTTGACTTCTTCTCCTTGTGAGTCCTAATTTGCGCCATCGTTGGATTCTCAGGTAATGGAGAAACTTCATAGTCCTCCTCAATAGCTTCCCAGAGATCATTTGCCTCCAAATGAGCTTCCATTCTGGCTGCCTAAATATGATAAACATCACCATTAAAGACAGGTGGTGCCAAAGCAGTAAATGGAGTTGCTGAATCCATTGAAGAAGAAAAATGCGTTTGGAAGATGATTGTATAGGCCCCTTAAGATGGCTCTGATACCAATTTGTAGGAAATTAAACAAAAAGAGAGAGGACTGTGAGTTTTGAACAGAAATATTTTTGATTGAAGTACTCAAATCAGTTTCAATGACAAAGGCTGAATTTAAATACATCAGAAGAAAAACAACTGAATCTCCTAAAAATCAGCAACTAAATGGATCATGTAAACATGATCTGATCAACAAACTCCTAAATAATAGCAACTATCTCCTAGTGCTTATTGAAAGAGTCAACAAAACATATAAATAAAAATTTTACTAATTTGCAGCAACGAAGGCAAACTTTAACATGCACATTGGGTCTTCCTATTGCAAATGTGATTCTGATAACAGATTGCTCAACCAAATTGCAGGACTCACACATGCTGTAGCTACCGCATACCCTGCTTCTGAGGAAGAAAGTGCTACAATAGGCTGCTTCTTTGATGTCCAACATATTGCAGATGAACCAAACATGAACATAAATCCAGTGGTTCTCTTCTTCTCATCAGCATCACCACCCCAATCACTATCACTATAACCCATCAAATGAATGTTTGGAGTAGAACCAGTAGGAAAGAACATACGGAAAATGAAGTGTACCTCTCAAGTACCTCAGGATGCGCTTGCAAGCTGCCCAGTGCTCCAAAGAAGGTTCTTGCATATATCTACAAACCAACCCCACAACAAATGCAATATCTGGTATTGTACATGCAATGTATCTAAGGCTCCTAACAAGACTTCTAAACACTGAAGCATCTGAAAATGGTGTACTACCATTCCTTAATATTGTACCAACAGCCACTGGAGTATTCACAGGTTTGTAATTAATTCCAAAGGCCAGCTTGTTCGACGACCTTTTTAATATAATTCTTGTGAGAAATGAACACTCCACCTCTGCTCTGCTCAACTTCAATGCCCAAATAATGAAACATTGGACCTAAATCAGTCATCTCAAATCGTTGAACCAAGGTTTTCTTGAAGTCTTCAATCAGCTGCAACTTACTTCCCGTGACCCGTAAATCATCCACATATGTTGAAGATTTTCCTTGATCTTATTGTTTTGTATCTCTTGTAGTTCTTTCCCTTGTAATTCTTTATTCACTTTCCTGTATTCTTTATTCACCTTCCTTATTTCCCTTAGTTTTCATATTGTTTTGCGTGATACTTACTTGTATATATGTACCACTACCTTTCAATAAAATCACAAGACAGTTTTGCCTTGCTTCTTCACATAGTTTTGCCTTGCTTCTTCACAACATACACACAAATTAACACCAAGTCACTGTGATGTTTCTTGACATAGATGGCATACTCATGGATGCATCTCTTAAAACCTTGTTCTCTTAGGTATTTAACTAGCAATGTGTTCTATGTTCTCGGAGCTTGTTTTAGTCCATAGAGTGCTTTCTTCAGTTTCAAGACTCGATGCACCTGCCCTTTGACCTAGCTCATAGCCAAGAGGTTGTTGTATGTACACATTCTCCTCTAAGACCCCATTCAAAAAGGCTGATTTGAAGTCCATGTGGAAGAGTTTCCACCCAAAATGGGCTAATAGAGCAATAAAGAGTCTCACTGATTCCATATGAGCCACTGGAGCAAACACTTCATTGTAATCTACCCCAGCTTGTTGGTTGTACCCCTCAACCGCCAACCGAGCCTTGTGTTTCACAATGCATCCTTCTACATTTTTCTTTTCTTTATATAACCACCTTACTGCTAATGTTGCCTGCAACTCCTATTGGAACTATTTGTGAGTTTGCTGTATGATATAACCGAAAATTGGTTATATTTATTCCCATGATTTATTTTATTTTTGTCTACATTTTTATAAGTACTCATTTTTATAGGTATTTAGTATTCTATTATTTATTTAGTATTTTGTTATATTTTTGTTATTTTATTAGTTCTTTAGTATATTTTATTTAGGATTTATTATATTTATTATTTTAATTAATTGATTTATATAGTTTATTTACATATTTATTGCTTAGTATAGATTTATTAGTGATTCATGAGTTGGGTACCGTAGGATATTCATTTCCAAAAACTAAGGCCAAAGTTACTCTCATGCACCTTCTTCTATCATGGCCAACTGAGCAACTTTGACACACCAAAAATGTCTCAAGGAAAACTCCAGTATCTGGGCTTTATGATTAGAATTAAAGACCACATATCCAAGAAGGGATATAACCCCAATGGCTAAATAGTGGAGCAGCATTGATAGATTTTTCAGTGAGTCAAACAGACTGGAACCAACCTGTGCTTAACGAGTTGATGAATTTGGGCATGTCAAAAACATAGTTTTACTTAAGTTATTTCTCGCCCTCGGTATCAAAGATCTTCAGGACATTACGATGAAGCATTTCAATCACAAATCCGAGATATGGGATCATATTTACCATATTTTTAGAAGGTCCAAAATTGGCTTAGAATCAGCTCACATTCAGAAGTTTTTTTCTTTTTAAAACTGATTTTGCAGGGATGTTTAGCCACGTGAAAATATATCATGGAGGCATGTTATAGCTCGCCCAGAAGGTCCAATACCTCATTTACAACATTTTAAACAACTTTACTTTGGGGACCTTCTCAACAAAGCACTCCACGTACACTTAAAAGAAGCTCCAAACCTGCTCCTCAATCAACTATGTCTCGGTCTTCAACTGTTTGTTTCCAGCTTCACGCCATGCAATTCTCTCGGTCCCAGCCCATGCATCGGAACTCGATCTCCATCATGCACGTACATGTATATATACTAGCGGTTGTCCATGCCTTCGACACAATAAGCAATCCACTCTCACGAAATAAAAATTATTCGAAAAAGTATATGTTAGCAACTCTTTCAAAAAAATCAACGAAAAAATAAAATTATAAATCATAAAATAATATTAAAAATTTGAA
>JAOWBR010157217.1:0-21940 GCA_028571145.1 Dionaea muscipula
CCTCAAGGCATAAGTGTTCTCTTCTCAATTGTAAATAAATCATGTGTTTCATCCAGGGCCGTGGTCCAGTGGATGAATTTTCAATCGCGGATCTACCAGAACACTATCTTGACCTATTCAGACTGTATGATCCGGTAGGAGGGGAGCATTTAAATATCTTTGCTGCTGGTCTGAAAACTGCTGATCGTGTAGTGACCGTCAGTCATGGATATGCTTGGGAGCTCAAAACTCCTGAGGGTGGTTGGGGTCTGCATCAGATCATCAATGAGAATGATTGGAAATTACGAGGCATAGTAAATGGAATTGACACAAAAGAGTGGAGCCCACAGTATGATGCATACCTACAGTCTGATGGCTACACCAACTACTCCTTGGAGACGCTTCAATCTGGAAAGGCCCAGTGTAAGGCAGCATTACAGAAAGAGCTTGGTTTACCTGTTAGGGGAGATGTTCCGTTGATTGGTTTCATTGGGAGATTGGATGGACAGAAAGGTGTCGATATCATAGCTGAAGCTATTCCTTGGATGATGGGTCAAGATCTGCAGCTGGTGATGCTTGGAACTGGTAGACCTGACCTGGAACAGATGATAAAGCAATTTGAGAGCCAATATCAGGACAAAGCAAGGGGATGGGTCGGATTTTCAGTGAAAACAGCACACCGCATTACTGCTGGTGCTGATATTTTACTCATGCCTTCGAGATTTGAACCCTGTGGACTTAACCAACTTTATTCTATGACTTATGGGACTATTCCAGTTGTTCATGCTGTTGGTGGACTAAGGGATACTGTCCAACCCTTTAATCCATTTAATGACTCGGGCCTTGGGTGGACATTTGACCGGGCTGAATCAGGTAAGCTGATTCACGCACTAGGGAACTGCTTATTGACCTACCGTGATTACAAGAAGAGTTGGGAAGGTCTCCAAAGGCGGGGAATGTCGCAAGACCTGAGTTGGGATCATGCAGCCCAATATTATGAAGAAGTCCTTGTGGCTGCCAAATACCAATGGTGAATATCCTCCATAATATTTTGCATAATATGTCACATTGTTGAAGGACCAGTGATACAATGTTCATCATCTCCACGGCATCAACAATAGTTCCAGTCCTATTTTACAGGTCATTGGGTGCACGGGACACGTCAACACCCATGCTTTCATGTCACCAAGATCTATCTAGGAACATTAGCAGGAAATTGAGCTACGGAGTCATGGAGCTCCTTTGACGAAGCATAGCTCTATTTTCTTACATGAATCGTAGGGGCATGTTGATTGCTTGTTTTGTCCACTTTTGTCTGAAGGGAAAGCCTTCATGAGTAGCTTCTGCAGAAGCCTCTGTTGCCTAGTTATGTCTATTTCATTGTTTTGAAAACCAAGTTTGAAATCACAGGAAAGCTAAGGAGATTCATTCCGGGCATTGACCTGTGTCTCATGATCCTACTCTTTTTTAAACTAATTCAATGGTTACGGGATGTGTTAAATTTCATATGCTTCCGTGGAAGAGAAGAAAGCTTGCAGTATTCATCAGCAAGCAATGTAATAATTTAAGCATATTCACCCCCGCAGTGGGGTTCTTATCAAAAAACAAAGAAGAAGAAAGTTCAGCTCAATCTCTGCCACTGGCAATACTCCAACCCTAACTTGAACCAGAAGATCAAAGAGCCAAACAAGAACAAGCAATTAGCAACTTTGTGTACGGTGTACAACAATGATTCAATGTATACCATCATAATAAGTCTTCTACACAACACACATGCCACTTGTATATAGAAATGTAATTTCAATGTTGGTATGTAGTGAACCTATAAACAAACTTTTTTCCCAATCAAAATGGGATGGGAACCAAAAAAAGAATAAAAAAAAGATGCAACCAAAAATGACTGGCACTCTCAATCCCTTCATGATATCAAGCTCGGCCATTCACTTGTGAAGCGATCACTGCACCAAACAATTTAGTGATTATAATACGTCCAAGCTGATGAATCTTAATCACTCAATTTTCCAGGATACCCTCCTTTTTTTATCGAACTGCACGGATGACCGCGATGACAGTAGCCCTGCAAAGCCCTTTGATAGGCAGCCTTCAACTGCACAAGAAGACTTCCCACCAAAACAGAATGTGCTGTTCTGCATAGCTATTTCTGGAAGGTCATCAGAAGCAATGCTGGCTATGTTCTCTTTGTGACTTGCCCACTGTTCCTCCATCTTTCTACTTTTGCAAGGAAACATTGGAACCACACCATCGTCTGATTGGGAACTAGAGTAATCTAAATCATCATCACACAACTTCCTCTTCAGACCAGGACACTTCTTTAATCCTGCAAAAATAGCACCAGAAATTGCTCATCATGGTTTGTTCTCGACGCACGAACAAACTAAGACTACATTGAAAGCAGGAGGCTGATGAGTATGCAACCAGTCTTTTTTCCAACTATTCCAATCAATATAGACCTTGGATACAAAAATTTTAGGAAGACATCGATATTAGACTGGTTTCTACTTAATTCTTAATGATCAGAATGATGATTGAGATGATCCAAAGAAAGTTGTCTTTTTAGAAGTGGACACTTCTACTACATGCCAGCAGTAGATCAATTCAAACCTCGAAGAGAATCTTCACGTATGAATGGCTGGCCCTCGCGATCTCCACAACTGCAGGTGGCATCTTGACCAATGCAGTCATTTGATCCAGTAATTCTACATGATGAAAATCAGTCAGATTATTGAGACATCTTGATGGAAACACAGGTCCATAAACAGATTGGCGATTCAACAAAGCAAGAAACAACATAATAGAGGTCATTCCCATAGCGAAAGTCAAGTTCAAACCCACCAATTTGCTGAACAGTAAAAAGAAAAATGGTTCTAAAAGAAAAACTTCATCAGATATTTGATCTCAAATTCACTGTGAACTTCCCTTTTCCAAATTCCATGAAAGAGAGCGAAATGAGGTGCAGTGGCCTACATGAGCATCCCTCCTATATAGCTCAGTACTTTTATGCAGAAATCTTCTATCATTAGACTCCATAGGACATAAAATATCAAAACCCCGTCTTAGACTCTATAGGACAAGGATCCCAAACATCAAAATAGACCAATTCAAATGGAGCACCTGCTCATTTACTTACTCGAGACCTATAAGAACCTTTATGGTGTTTAGCAAACTGGCAAAATTTACAAAAGAGGTTAGACACAGATTGGACAAAGACGCTTCAAACTAGAAAGTGTTTGATGACCAAGACAACAATATAGATCAAGAGTCGTGGTAGACATGATCGGAAAAGCAACAGTAGGTGAGTCTGCCTCCAGCATATAGAGTCCTCTATACGAGCGTCGACCTCTACCAATAATCTTCCATGTCAATGGAAAACACACAAGAATCACCAAAAAACACAAGGCACTGATGAGTCTGAGTGAGAACACTAACAAAACTAACAAAAGTTGAAGTGCAAAAAAAAACAAAACAAAACAAAACCGCCAAGATTCTTCACACCGCCTAGGCGGCCTTGGCGCTTGGCGGCTGCTCGACGTCACTTCACCGCCAAGCGCCATTTTAAACATTGCAAGATTGGCGATAGAGGCATCTATGGAGTTGAGGAGGCAAGTATAGAGACGGGCATCCACTCAAGCCTAGGATGGCCTTGACAGGATCATTGTCAGCGCTAAAACCCAGCTCGGTCAAATAATCCTCTAACTCCATGTTCATGATTCTAATCTCAATATGTCTGCGTCACTGAAAGTAATTGGCCTCACTCAAACAAGTTAATGAGCTTGGTGGTGGCTGAAACAAACTCGGAAGATACCTCCTTTATTTCATCTATCATAACTCAAACGGAGAAAAAAACAACCTTGGAAGCAGAAAACAGATAATCACCAATGATGAAATCAGAGAGAAACAATAATGAACAAAGAATCCTCCGAAGACCATCCCTCAACTCCAAAAAGGAAGAATCAACAGTGTCTCAAACATGAACTCAGTAATAGAAGAAACCACATAGAAACTCGAAAAGCAGAGGACAGATCACAAGCGGAGGGGAAGACATCACTAGTCCAAGAGGAAGAAAGGACTAGCACGACAAACAGAGCATTTTGATACGACGACACGTGGACCGTTCTCGGGACATCGGTGGCATGTGGGAGCGTGTGCGATGGCAGAACGAAGAACGACCATAAAGGAATGAAGATTTGGACTTGCTTCACCACCCCTTGAAGTCAACCATGACGAATCACAATAATTTGCGTGTTACAGGACAATTACCACGGCGCAGAATAGACAAAGACACGTCGCCACCGTGTGCGGTGGTCACCAAGGGCCAAACACTGCTTCCTTTGGGTTGCTAGTCCCTAGGCTAGCTCATGAGGGTGGCAGTGTGCCTGAATAACGGCCGGATTTGGCGTTGGCCAGTTTCCCTAGCAACTACTAGGGCTCCTTCGACGGCTAGGGTTTCTTCGGACTTGGCTCCGATATCATGTTATAAGAATTTAGGCCCCGTTTGTTTGCAAATAGGAAAATTAGGGATAATTAGTGATGGACGATAAGAAAGGGATAAAGAATGATGGGATAGTGGGTTGGATAATGAATGATGAGATAATTTTTTTTGACCGATGTGGCGTTGACCGACATCCGGTCACCAGAATATGTCGAATTTCGTCACCGGTGTTAACTGGTGACCGGCTGCCGGTTAACGGCGCTGATCAGCGACGTCTCATATCCCATAGGGGTGGGATAACCAAGTAACTACCCCCTACGTTACTTGATTATCTAACCATTCATGAGATAAGGGCTAGGTGAGATTTATTATCCTGCTTGCAAAGTTAGTCACCAAACATGGGATAAGAGCTGGTCGGGAATATTTAGTCTAATCTCATGCCCTTATACGCGAAACAAACACGGCCTTAGGGGTAAGTGTTAATATTTACCAAGTAACTGAAGTGCCACATGCAATTACAATCCGTATACTCCCTTAGTATCTACCAAATAATTATTGATAGTTGTTTTCTACACGATCCGACCTGCAACCCGCAATAACCCGTAATTGAAAATTATCTGTTCGAAATCAACCAAAAAGTCTATGAGACCTACACTCGAATAATCCGAACCGAAAGTAACCCAAAATCGAAATAATCCGAACCCGATTCGTTGCTAAATCGAATATGAAAATAACTCGATAATCCTAAACCGTTCATAATCCAAAAACCGAAAACTCAACTCGATGACAATCCGAACCAAAGTGATCCGAATCCGAAATCCGCTCAACCGACCCGATTGTTACCTCTACTTCCTCACATACAAACTGAAGAAAGTCAATCAAAGGAATGATGAGGAAAAGAGGTTCAAAAACATGGCATTTCAAGTTGCACAAGAACTTAAAGATGAGATGATTCATGAGTCTCAAGAGGAACTTGGATTTGTTGCGATGAAATTTGCAAAGTTCTATGAAAAATACAAGAATCTCAGAAGAAGCAATCCTCTAAGAGGTAAAAGCTATGGCAGCTTGGGAAGACTCGGATACAGTGAGAACTTTGTTTGTTATGCTCTGAACATTATGCTTATTTTGAACGACCCAGTTCAGAGCATCCAAATTAGTTCGTAGCAAGCATAATGTTCAGGCGCGGAAGGTGGCCGAGTGTGAAGCGATTCGAACGGGTTGGACGACTCAACACATTCTACAACCCTATACACTCAGTTGTTGAAGATAAGCCCTACTTAATGGAGTTTTAGGCCAACCAACGACAAAGGTGACAATTAGGGATAAATGAAGACTAGGATGGGTAACCTTGCTCTGATACGAGGTGAAGATAGATGATAGAATAAAATGAGAAAACACAAACCCTAGGTGGGTTTGTCCACAATATTTATAAATTCATGATAAACCATGGGCTATTATACTAGTTCTAAGACAAAACAAGCTCAAGTAACTCACAACATGGAGCATATGCAATAAAGTGCGAGTCATGTTACGAATTAGCTTTATCTATGCCACCTAAGCTTTGACTCTCATTTGTCCATTCTCTCTTCACATGACCCCAATATGAAAGTTTTCACTGTAATGTGGGAGCCAAATTTGATCACCTTCTTCACAGTATCACCACTATATGCAACCAACATATGTTTTAAATCTGAAATAATAATCACACCCACATAGTAATTTCTGAATACTAAATGAAATCAATAAATAATTTGAATACGATTATTTTTTGTGAATAGTTATTTTAGTGTAATTATCACTAGGGTACCTCAAGCTTTCATGATATTACACACAAATGACCTGTGATTCAAAAAACATATCATCGTTATCCTGAGGTTAGTGTCCTAAGTGAGAAACGGCTTGAAACAACAACAAAAAAGTGCTTAATATGTCTATTTTCAGTTTAATCAATATTGTTCATTTTATCCTAAGAAGATATATACACTAGAATAGCATTTGTTATAGAAATGAAAAATGATATAAGAAGGTTAAGTTTACATGTCAATACTCCTTATTTCAGCTAAAATTAATCAAAATGCACATAGTAAGGATTTTTTTTTCAAGTTCAGACCATTTTCCACATAGCACATAAACCTTAGGTGTATCAACAAGATAATTTTCAAAAACACTTGCATGTAATTTCGTGAAACCACAAGGTAACTGAATCACAATTACCCTTAATTTAAGTTTTTTTAGTAATTTGTGTGAATATTAATATTAATTATAACTTCAGGATTTTTTAAAATTGTTAATGCTGGATAAATAAATAAATAATTTTAATTTTCCAAAAAATATGTTGCACACATCCAAGGGTCATTACAATGAAACCCCCCGCAAAGAGGGTCAAGACCCCGCAAAAAAAATATTAAAAAAAGAAAAGAATTTGACGTGTTCACATGCCATTAGAAGCAAATTGCATGGAGCAGTTGAACATTGAAGATAGGCTCTCCATACAAGTCCAAGTCAACTGCTGAGAAAATAATTATACTCCAAGGAATGACCATATAATCAATGATGATGGCAATAGTCATCATTCAAGAAAAGCCAACCAGTGACAACTAGTTTAGACAAAATACCTGTACATATGCTCCACGAAGTCATCTATCAGTACAGGCCATGCACCTGCTAACCAGATTGATAAAACCAATCTTAATTGTCGATAACTCTCAGGGCAAAACAACCAGACATCATGAAAGTGACAATACATCACACAAACAGAAATCATTTAGAAAGTTCATCCACTGTCAGAGCAAAATCTAAAAAATACATTGAATCTGCAGAGTGCACTATGTTGATAACCAAGGAATGTGATATACACTCTACCATACAAATCTTTAGCAATTGTGGTGCTTCTTTCTTCCTCCATATAAGATATAAAAGTACAGAGGATACACTTTTGCCGAAAAGCAATGCGGTTGCCTCAATGTCCTAGAACGTGTATCAAAGCCATGTATGCTTTAAATGGACCTGGGGATAATACTGAACAGAAAAATGGGATTGGTGAAGTAAAAATTGATAGTGTACTCGAAGTCAAGAATCACATTGAGATAACAGCTCATCTAACAAAGCTGACCTTTTGTAGCATCAAAAGAAGTTGGCAATGTACAGATAAAAGAAGCTCACAATAACAAAAACCTGGTAATAAAAAGGTTCCAGAATCTTATTGAACTTTTCCTCCCTGTGAGGACTGTTATGATCCAATGGTCGGTAAAAAAAGATTATTGGACAGGATATTTCATGATCTGATACCGGAAAGGCAATTTATCATCACCTTATATGTAGAGTATGGAACCTGATCTCACATTAGACCATTTCCCCTTATGTAGTGGATCCAACTGTTCTGGGCACTTGTGTAATTTTGTTTATTGTTAATTTTTGTCCTAGTATTGTAAACCAGGATGGAATGTTTTCAGTCCTCTCTGTGAGTATTTTAGTGTCTCATGACTACAAGTGTTGCACATGATTAGAAAGGTACTGATGATTGCCTTAGGATAGCCCCTTCGATGGTTAAGCCAGTAGAGTGTCCCTAGAAGTAAAACTTCAGAAATGGAGAGCTAAAATGGGGTTTTGGGGCCCTACCTCCCCACATGATGAAGGGGTATTTATAGTCGAGCAGTCTCCTCCCACTTGTGTGCCAAATTATTGTTTTGCCCAACTTTAGGTGGGTAGCTTTTCTTGGTAGCTTCAAGGGTAGGATACCCCTATTGGATTCCAAGGCCTATTTCAAATACATTGGGTTACCATCCTTATATTATGGATTGGGCACTCTGGCTCATATAATTTAGTCACACTACCAAATTGTACCTCGAAAAACATGTAGTAAAAACTCCTCGCTGCAACCATGGTCGTACATGAATTCATTCCCTGAACCACATGAACTTTGTGTTCTGTATTTCTGATCATTTTCGTTCCTTTCATTTGTGTTCGTTCCTCACAATTTTTCCCGCTCACCCCAACTCGTCACATAAGTGTAAATAGAACCACCAAATGACAACCAGGTCTGGTTGCAGTAAAACCACAACAAATCATCAGAAGTCTCAAGAATACCAGTCCAGACCTGACCTCTGGTTTCCAGAAACTGACAAAGAATAGGCCATTGATGGCCCTCTTTTAATGACTAACAAGGCCATGCCAGCCACAACAGAGGCCAGATGCAACCTACTTGATGGACATTGAGACTGGATCTGGTCTCTCTGCCATAGCTTGTTGGGGATGGGAGAGAGTGGAGACCATGCCCAGCCTGGCATCACCTGCTGTTCATGGATCTGAGGCTGCAGAAACAAAGAGAGTGGAAGAGGAGCAAGAAAAGCAAGTGGGATTGAGGAGGGAGTGAGCCAATCTACTATTCTGGTAGCTTTTGATTATTCGATGAACACATTGAGCATTTCAATTCTGAAATGCACCAAGAAACAATTTCAAAGGCTCAAGAGTACTATTTCCTGACCAGACTTTGGTCCACGATACAAAATTGGCTTACCACACACACTAGAGAGTGCAGAGAGTACTCGGTTTACCTATATGTTCCATAGCACAATATAACCACGGGACTTAGACCAGAAAACTGAATCACAACTACTAACAAACTAACAAAGAGTACATTCTCTGCAAAGTTAGCAGTAACAAAGTTTCTAAACATTATGGGCATGTTTGATTCGCGGATTGAAATACCAGATAGGACTAACTATCCGGGATGTACTACTAGTCCATTGTTTGGTGTGCCAATTGAACTCCGGATATAGTATCCGCCCAAATTACTATACCTCAAAATTGAGGGATATGAAGTAATGCCCCCCAACATTTTTCCATATCCAGTGTCTGTTGTGGTGGTGGTTTGTGGTGGTGGGTTGCTGGTGGTGGTGGTTTGTGGTGGTGGGTTGCTGGTGGTGGTCGGGGCTGGTGGCGAAGGCAGCGGCGAGCTGGTGGTGCAGGTAGCGGCGACGGTGGGCTGGTGATGGTGGTGGTGGGCTGGTATAACTATCCGATAATTTTATCTGCAAAATAAACAAGATTGAAAAAACAGCATATTGATATAACTAATCCTCTATTATTACAACCCTTTCCTTATCCCACACTATTAATTATCCGCTATTTTCCAATCCTGCAATTAAACACAGCCTACAGGAAATCATCCTTGAAAAAAGAGGCTAAAAAACGTATGTAACCAGAAAAACCATTTGGACTCGTGCAAGAAACCTTAACTCAGAGCTATCTTTTGGAGTCTTTGGTGTGGGCCAAGCTGTCATAGAAGTAACCTTGGCTGGATCAACGGCCACTCCTTCGGCTGATATGATGTGCCCCAAATAAGCCACCTCAAGCTGGCTAAAGCAACACTTGTCGCGCCGTAGTAGCAGCTTATGCTCGCGCAAGAGTGAAAAGACAGAGTGGAGATGCTGCAAGTGTGAGTCTTGACAAGTACTATAAATTAGGATATCGTTAAAAAAAACAAGTACACACTTACGAAGCATGGGGCGAAAGATATCATTCATCAGGGCCTGAAATGTTGATGGAGCATTAGTTAAGCTGAATGGCATAACAAGGAATTCATAATGCCCCTAATGCGTACGGAAAGCTGTCTTCTCAATATCATCGGGAAACATGCGGATCTGATGATAACCACTCCGTAGATCTAATTTGGAGAAGTATTGTGCCCCATGTAATTCATCCAGAAGCTCTTCGATTAAAGGAATGGGAAACATGGTGAGTTGGTTGAGACCCCGGTAATCCACACATCCTCCATGAGCCATCCTGCTTTTTAACGAGCAAGACAGGGGAAGAATGCAGGCTGACACTTGGGCGAATGACGCCTGAGGTGAGTAGTTCTGATACAATCTTCTCGATCTCATCCTTTTGGTAGTGGGGGTATCGATAAGGGCAAATGTTAACTAGGTGACTGCCTGGTGCTAAAGGAATACGATGATCCAGGGCTCTCAGGGGAGGCAGATCAGTTGGGGCTCGGAACAAATCGTCAAACTGTTGGAGTAAGCCCTGAAGATCCGGATGAGCTGCTAACACTTCGGTTTGCTCGACTACAAGTTGTACTGCATAAAGTTGTAGGAGGAAGCTCTACCCCTTTTTCTTGACGGCTCGGCCAGCTTTCCTTGAACTCACCACTCAATCCAGCGGTGAACCTATACCCTGCAATTCCACTCTCTGACCATTGATATCAAATTCCATCTTAAGATGTGCAAAGTCCCAACTGATTTTTCCGAGCGTACATAACCACTGAGCCCCAAGGACAGCATCATAACCACCTAATGGCATCAAATAGAAGTCGGTGAAGAAGGAAACTCCTTGTAACTGCACTTGTACATTGTGGCAGCGGCCTAAGCACTCCAATCTTTCTCCGCTGGCGACAAGGACAGAGAGCTTCTCTGGGCTGGTGGGTGATATGTTCAGTTGAGCGGCCATGTCAGTTTTAAGAAAATTGTGAGTACTCCCTGAGTCTATCAAAATAATTATGGAACGATTGCCTAGAATTCCCTTGACTCGCATGGTCTAAGGGTTGCGTGTTCCTGCTAGGGCATGCAATGAAATTTCTGGTGTCTCAAGTTGAACTTCGCCAATGTTGAGCGACGACTCCTCTTCTTTTGATGATTTAGATTTGCCCTCAATATTGTCGATCAGAAATAACCGCTTGCAGCGGTGGCCGGGCACAAATTTCTCATCACAGTTGTAACAGAGCCCCTTATCTCGTCGGGCTTGCATCTCCGAAAGAGTCGGTCGTTTAATCGGGGGAGTGGAAGTAGGAACAGTAACCTGCAGTGGTGTAACTACACTTGTTTTTGATGGGTTGCTCTGGGTAGTCGAGGATATTGTTCGGCGATTATTAGTCATCAATGCCCTCCTTTGACTAAAAAATTTTGCCTCATAGAGGCGGGCAAGACCTACCGCTTCAGTGAGAATAATGGGAGAGGCTGCTTGCACATATGCTCTAATTGTCTCACGAAGGCCGCTCACAAAGCAAGACAACTGTTGATTGATGGATAGCTGTCCAGCACGACTTAAGAGGCGCTCAAACTCTGTCTGGTATTCCATCACGGTCCCGGTTTGTTTTAATTTGGCAAGATCACCAAAAAAAATTACAGTAGAGAGAGGGTCCGTATCGAGCATGTAAAGCCTCATTGAAACGAGCCCACGTTATCGTGCCCTCGGTCTCTTGAATAACTTGGTACCACAGCTGAGCACCTTCGTCGAGGTGGTATACGGCCAATGTTACTTTCTCCATTTCGGGTGTCTCATAGAATGCAAAAAATTGCTCTACGCGGCATAGCCAACTTGTTGGATCATCAATACCGTTGTAGCGAGGAAATTTAAGTCTGGAAAATTGGGCACGCTGCGATTGTTGTCTGTTCGGGCTGAAGAATGGGAACCGACTTCTGTGGATTTACCTCGGCACATCATTCCTCCAATCTGATCTGTGAACTGCTTTGAACGAGTCATGCATTCTGGCCTCAACAGTTCCAAGCTTTTTATCAACATCAACACCTGAGATGTGGCCATCGGTAGTAGAGGCAGCTGTACTGGACATGGTTGGGCCCGGTCCGAGGACGTACATCAGCTCTGATACCAATTTGTTACGTGCCTGTGATTGGAAGCGGGTGATAGGAGGTGGAGCTATGGTGTTGGTGAGAATGAGAGAGAGGTTCAGACGATGGAGGGGGGAAATAGATGAATGGGGCTATGAAGAAGAGAGGAGAAGAAACGGGAGATTTTGAAGAAGAGGGAATAATTTCATTCATTGCATAACCATCATACTGCCCAAGGCAATGTTTAAATGGGATTACAGATTAGATAAATTAAGGAAGTAATAAAATAAGGAAAGATATATTTTATGAATTTATTGCTATCTCTATATCTCAGGCTATTGCTAGGTTTCTAATAACTTTCCTTGTAGATTCATCAGCCACTTTTGGCAACTGCATGGCTCCTCCTTTGGTATGTCAGTTTGAAGCGGGAATTTAGAAGTTGATCTTCTAGCAAATCTGGGTCTTGGCTGCAGTGGCCGCATCATTAGAATCAGGCCTTGCAGCCGCAGCATCAGCATCAGCCATTGCATCATCATAACGAGGCCCACGCTCAACGACATCTAACAATATACCGCCTCTGCAACTATTCAACCCCAGTTGCCTCACCGGCACTCACCCTTTTATATTCTCGTGTTACATTACTTCGGGACACAATAAAAATGAAATTATTATGACACAATGACAGAATGAGAGAGGTAGAAGAGCATAAGGAAAAAGGGTAGTTGTTTCACTTTGTCATTGACACCAGGGATAAAATCTTGGCTTCCGGTGGTTACAAATCGGTTTTCCTTTATAGAAAATCGGGGCATTAAAAAGGTTTGTGAGGAAATGTGGAATGGAGGATGAGGTAATCCCATTTCAATTACTTTACTTGTATGGTAAACTGCCCATAAGCATCTGAATCAATCAGCAAGAGACGTCTGGGTGCATGATTTTCATCATAGACACTAGTCGAGATAAAATTATGAAAACCAAGGTAACTAATATTTATAACAAATGGAATCCACAGGTCTCATAATTTGTAAATGAAGAATAAAAAGCACTGATGCATGCTTTGTCCGACTAAAGACAGATAGGTGGTGGGGATATTATGCTAAGTGCACGAAAACGTACTCTACACACTCCTAATTGGGGCTTGATTATATATTTTAAGGTCTTAAGCACATGAGTTTAAAGTGTTTATTAATTATAATGTGTGAGCCTTCTTTATGGATTTTATGTGTTAAATTTGTGTTCTTGAAGGTTGCCACGGAGCTAGGATCTTAGTGGGCCGAGAATCCATGTTTTCCACGCAGTCTATGTAGCCCGAAACTCGCGCGCGCCACGAATTTGACGAAACGACGCATACAGGGCAGCAATGCAGTACGGCTGTGTCACGTCTAGGGTTGCATTTTATTTAACGCGGCAAGCCTGCAGCGTTTGGCTCTCTTCGATTCTTGGACCAGACGACAGCAGCGGCGATTTGGAGATCTGAAAGGCAATGACCGACTTCGGGAGGGAGATGCAGACACGACGGCAGCCATCCTTCTACACCCGAAGGGAAGCATATACCGAAGGGTCTTCCAGTATCTATTTTAGGCGACGACCGACCTCGAGAGGGAGACGCAGACACGATGGCAGCCATTCTTCTAGACCCGACGGGACGCATATACCGAAGGGACATTGATAACAAGATTCATCAATCCGGTATCTATTTTAGGCGTGTTTTGAATGTTGTAAATTTGTCCCTGTGATTCGATTTGTAACTGGATCTGATGAATATGATAGCATACTAGTCGTAGGGTTTCGATTTGACGCAATCTGTAAACCTGTTAGATTATTTTTCGTGGACTTGATTTGTTTTTACCGTTCGTGATAAACGGCTAGGTTAATCGACATGTTGAAACTATGATTTAAGTTCAGCATTGATTTTAATTTGTTGCGAGTTATGTTAAGTTGACCCCTTTGCTTTTGGGCTTATTATCATGTATTAGAATTTAGGCTCCATTAGTAATAAAATCTCTCCTAACCTCTATTGAGAGGTAAGGATTTCCTTCATTTTGTTAAGCAAATAACATGGTATCAAAGCATTTTCCATCACTGTGTTGCCGCTGTCCACCATCACCACCAAGGCTGCTCCACCATTTTCATCATCATCACTTCTCTTCCGGATACCACGCCACCCCCACCGGACAGTCGGTTGCCCGTCGTCCAACCCACTAGGAGCTGAGCTCAGTACCGATCGGTGTGTCGTGCGGACACAATTTGGATGTTCCCATTGCCTTGCGCAACAGCAGCGAAGTTGTGTCACATATCCTATGTCTGACCATATTTCCTATGCTGGAGCCTTCTCTTCTTTGCAGGCTTTTATCTCTTAACTGGATTCTATATCTATTCCCCGTTCTCTATCCGAGGCTATTTCTTCTCCTAGATGGCGTCAGGCTATGGTTGAGGAGATGGAAGCCCTCATTGCTAATCAGACTTGGGATTTTGTTTTGTTACCTCCGGGAAAGCGGTCTATTGGTTATAAGTGGGTGTATGTTGTTAAAGTTCATCCCGATGGCTCCGTGGCTTGCCTTAAGGCCCGCTTGGTGGCTAAAGGTTATGCTCAGGTGTATGGCCTTGACTACCGTGAGACATTCTCTCTTGTTGCCAAGATGGTCTTCGTTCGTCTTCTTATTTCTCTTGTTGCCTCATCTGGGTGGCCCTTGCATCAGCTCGATATTAAAAATGTCTTTCTTCATGACGATTTACAAGAGGAAGTCCATATGGAGCAACCACCTAGGTTTGTTGCTCAGGGGGAGTCTGACCGTGTTTGTCGGCTGAAGAAGTCACTCTGATGTTGGGTCCCTCTTTCTTGTGGTCTATGTAGATGATATTGTGATCACGGGGAGTGATGCTACGCGGATTACTACGTTGAAGGCATTCTTACAGCAACAATTTCATACCAAAGATCTTGGTTCATTACGGTACTTTCTTGGAATTGAGGTTGCACATTATCAGCGTAAGATTTTCTTATCTCAACGTAAATACGTTCTAGACCTCTTACATGACACTAGGATGTTGGATACTAAACCCAGTGACACTCCTATGCTTCCAGGAGTGAAACTTACACCTGAAGAAGATGATGCTTATAGTGATCCTGACCGATACAGACACGTGGGCAAGTTGAATTACTTGGCCATCACACGACCAGACATTGTCTTTCCTGTGAGCGTTATAAGTCAATTTCTATCTGATCCCCGTTTTCTTCATTGGGAAGTTGTCTTGCATATTCTTGGATACATCAAAGGATATCCTGGTCGGGGCCTTGTATATTCCAGTCATGGGCGCAGTCGTATAGAGGGATTCTCAGATGCAGATTGGACGGATTCACCATCTGATCGTAAATCTACCACTGGATATTGTGTATTTGTTGGTGGCAATCTAATCTTATGGAAAAGTAAGAAACAATCAGTTGTACACCGCTCCAGTGCAGAATTATAGTATAGGGCCCTTGCTCATATTACGAGTGAAGCTACTTTTATCCACCAGTTACTTGATGAGCTAGAATGTGAAGCACCTCGACCTACACGAGTGTGACACGAGTGTAGTGTAACAGTCTGTCAGCTATCCGTATTGCATCAAATCAAGTATTCCATGAAAGAACAAAGCATATTTAGGTTGACTGTCATTTCATAAAAGATAAGCTATTAGGAGATATTGCACTTAATCATATGAAGACTGCCGATCAACTTGCAGATATTCTCACTAAGCCGTTAGCAGGGAGTCGGGTATAAGTTATTTGTAACAAGTTGGGCATAGTTCATATTTATGCGCTACCTTAAGGGGGAGTGTTGAGAGTTATGTTAAGTTGACCCCTTTGCTTTTGGGCTTATTACCATGTATTAGAATTTGAGCCTAATTGGCCCATTATCCATTAGTAATAAAATCTCTCCCAACCTCTATTGAGAGGTAAGGGTTTCCTTCATTTTGTTAAGCAAATAACATAATCAAACCAAGCAACGAATCCACGGTCGAAGCCTAGTTCTAATCAGCTGTAAAACGGGATTAAGCCGAACAATATATCCTTTAACCCGCGCGCGACCGGATTTAGCACAGTGCGCTCTCTGCCCCTCGAGTTACAAAGAACACGGTTGTGTTCCATGGAACACGGCCGTGTCGCCCTTTGAAGCACACGACCGCGTCTCATAAGACATGGCCGTGTGAAGCTCCCCTGCACACGCTGTTTGTCGCGTTGTCCTGTCGAGTCGTTGCTTCGCGCAGCGACATTTATCTTTATTTCTAGCATTTTATTTTATATTTTTAGGTTAATAAAATTCCACTTTCAACTATTCTTTCATCTAGGACAAAATTAATTCAACTCGAACATTTTCAGCCGTCCCTGTGGATCGACACTCACCTCAACCGCTATCTTTTGATAGTAGGTAAACCGTTTAATATTAATTTAAAATTGACCGCTTGACGACGCGGATCACATTACAGTAGTACAAAGTAAGAGCCTACCAATGACAAGCTACTTCAAGTAGCCAGGGCCATAAGAAGAGCTGCTATCTAGAATAGGAACCCCTCCCATGCGTCAGTAGGCTTTATGGCTTCGGTTTATGAGCTATTCAGTTGATGACATATTAAAAATAGGAGGGGTTGACGACGACTATGGCGCCCCTTTGTCACATTGGCTTTACGCAAGATGCTGCCACAATTCCACCCCTCTATTTTGTCAAGATCTCATGATTTAATAAAAATTCTGGTGCATATACCTTAAAAGTTATATCTTATAAAGTTGGAACCTTCAAGTTACAACTTCTAAGAATGAAACAAGTAATCACAGCTTTTGACAACCAAAGAGCCCCAAGCATCAGCATGTGACGGTTGACTATTGAGGTCATGGAATAAAATCTTGTCATATTACAAAAGTTTGTGACAGTAAAACAAAATTCCTAAAAACAAATGTCAGCAAACGCTTGCTACCCTAGGTAAGCGACTATATAGCAGTTAAGACTAGACACAAGAGCTTCAAATTTACGCAACAAAAGAAAGAGTAGCACTTAAACGGTCCTTTTCAGTCCATAATCAAGAAGCGCTGCGGAAAACAATATCAGCTGGTAGGCCTATGCTACCGTTATAATAATCCCTATGTCAATCCAAGTCCAAAATCCCACCCCAGCAATGTCACAAACCACGGCTGTAATTCCAAGCATAACTATAAAACCATATCTCGTGGCAAGAACAAATATGAGAAAGTACTTCAGCACATAAAACAAAACAGCAATACTGCCAACACACATTGCATACCGCCATGCACTGAATGAATCACATGCAGTATCACATTTCAGATAATAAACAGCAAAATACTCATATTCTGACTCATCATCATCATCTGACTCATATTCTGATTGAAAGAGAAAAAATCTGTTGACGCAAGAGATGTGCCATTTATTGACATTATTAACCTTAAAGCAGTTTTTGGAAAAACAAGTACCTGCAGGATCATACCCTTCAAGATCTTCATGTACACATCGACTGAAGGATAGAACTTGGCGCCAAGTATCTTCTGAAATGTTGTGTCGCTGATTTTTCTGCCACGATTTATTCAAAAACACGGATAAATATAACATTTGTTTTTTATATTGCCTGTTTTCTTGAAGAGGTGAAACACCCAACTAAACTTAAGTTTCATAGACGGCTTTAAAAGTCATCATACTTCACTATCCGTGCAAGGAACGAGATATTGTTAGTTGAACAGTATTGACGACAATAAAATGGGAATGATATTGGCTAATATGACTGATTTGCAACTTTACACCCTCTCACGAACACTGTCTTATGCAAGCAGGAAACCATGGATCAAAATCAGGATTGCCACTGCCACTATCAAGAAATTGTGGAACATTACATAACTTTTTAGGCAAAAACAGCAAGATTTCAATAGGTCATTCCCCAAGTCATTGATTTATTTAAATAAGGTTCTACCTCATCATTATTGTCAACGAGTCTAAAGTTAAACAGAGAAGTTCGAAAAGAATTTGAGAAAGCTCTGCGCAGAAGAGAAGTCCTACTACAGAGTACAGACCATTCTGTTTTCTTTTTTCTTCACAAGAATTAATTATCTATCAGTCCTTATTGTAATATAGCCATACAAGTTTAGTTAGAAGATACTGTTTTAAGTATGACATGGCTCATAGAGGATTAGCAAAGTCTGAAAATGCCAAGAAAAGAGATTGACCGATAAAATTGTAGCTTAGACACTAGCATCACCAATTTAACTTTCTTCCCCCTTGAGGCTTCCCTTTCTCTCATTACTCCCTTTTGCTTCTCTCTTGATAACGTTAACACTGACTGCCTGAGATAACATTCTTGACCTGGCTTGCACTCATGTCTTTCCCATGCCATGGATCACAAAAATAGGCCAGAACAGATAAATAATGGTTGAGCTTGTCAATCTGAGTACAAAGGCCATGTAAGTGCAGGACCTTGCATTCTATTTCATATCTTGAATTACAAGTTCAAGAGGCTCTTATTCAAGATCACCAAGAGCTTTTGACACGTAAGCATCATTAGTCTAGTTTTCACCTATAGCTTATTTACGAATTCAAGTCTACTAAATAAATTTGGGGAACCATGAGGTATAGAATAATAGAAGCATTTCAAAGTTGATCCAGGACAACTCAGGTCAGTATTTCAGATCCTTGTATTACCATCCACTTTGCATGAACTGATACCTGAGCTGAGGTCTTGAGCACATAACTTTTTTTGTTTTGAATCAAAGAATACTACGTTTGATCATTGTCAAGACATGAGTCACTTACGAACCAATAAATTAGAGAAAAACACTTTCAAACACCATCAAATGTAGATCCTGGACTACCTTGACATACCATAATAGAGCACAAGAACACAATAGAAATGAATTCAAACGTCCAACCAATAAGGATTATGACTCCACTGAGTCAGACAGCTCAATTTAATGCAACACCCTTCAATAGTAGGAGCAATATCAAACGCTTCTCATTACCTTCCTCCAACTTCTTCTAGGCCATAACTTCCCTCCTGCCAATCTCAACCAAATCATCTTCCTGTCATGGACCTCTTTTCAGTTTACCCTGTGGCGACAGATCTGAGGCGCTATCTCTCGAAGGGGAGATTGTTCCATGACGTCGACCTCTCGGATGAGCGAAACCCTTATGATTATCTGACGGCATGATCATCCATGTTGTTTCTCATGATGCCCTGGTTATGAGTGCCAAGTTTGAAAAGCTGACGAGATTCCGTATGAATGATAGAGGACATCGGCGCCATGAAAAGGGGGACTACTGTGGCAACAGATGATGATTCTGAGCAAACGAGGATTAATCCACGGCGCCTTGACACCTTAATCATTTTCTTATATCCTGAGGGGAACATCCATCCATTTACCTTTCCCATTGATGCTCAATCCTAAAAGTTGTTTGGAACCGACGCCAAGGCGTTAGCCAGCCCCTGCCGCCACAGCACTGCCAGCGCCTTCTTAGTCAGCGCCTTCGCCTCCTGTCGCCATCATACAAAGAGGGTACCGTCGCTCCTGGAAGTAGTCGCCCTGGGTATACCAACGCCACACCCCAATAGCTGACGTGGAGGAAGACAAATACCGTTACGGTTGATTGGAAAGAGAATGTCAGGGGCCGTACTCACTTCTAGTAGAATATTCTTGGTCCCAGACACGTGTAAATAGAGGAATCAATATATTTTCTTTATTACGTAAATTTAAAGCCTATATAAAGGCTAAGACTTGTATCGGCAGAACATGAAGAAGAAATCAATTGAAATTACCCTGATTTTCCCCCATAATTATCTTCTTCCTTAGCTTCATAGCAATAGCAGTAGCAGTAGCTCTAACATTAGCCTCCGTCGAGATAAGCTCCGGAATAACATTTCCACCTCCATTTTCCCCACTCACCGTCGAGACTACTCCGGTTGAGTTTTCCTGTTCGTCGTAATCGGATTCATTTAACCATCGAGACTACTCTGGTCATTCAGGTCCATTACAAGTTTGGTATCAGAGCTAGCTTTATGCTCCAGCTACGTTTCCCTGTTTTGCTGCCGGTTGATGGTCCGAACTCTATCCGAGAAGCATACCCACGAATCTGATTTGATTCCGGCAACGATGAAAGTCACTATGGATGCATTGAAGACCATGTTCCAGGACCTGTTAGCCCAGACTGAGGAGAAGATGATGGAAAAGATCTCCGAGCTCAAGGAGGAGATGAGAGCAAAATGGAGAGACGGTATGTGCCACTACTTGGTGAAAGGTAAATCCTCTAGTCCTGAGAACACTTCATCAGTTGTTGACCCACCATTACCACCCAATCCTAACTCCTCACCCAAGTTGATGGGGAATGCTTCTTCCAAGTCACCCAATGTGAACCCCATTACACTCTCACCCAATTCGTCATACCCCCATCACCAATCCCAAGCCCCTGTTTCGGCCACAGGGTACCGTAATTTTCCACAGAACCACCATGAGGCCCTGTTTCCACCACCATCGAGTCACCCACCTCCAGCCTACCCACCACAATACTCCCCTCATTTTTCCCCTCCAAACCAATATTATCCACCACCTTACGAAGAACACCGAAGGAACCACTACCCCAGATGGGACGTCCCACCATTTGATGGCGTCAATCCTCGATCATGGATTAAGAAGGTCGAACGCTACTTCTCGTTAATGAATGTAGCGTGGGATAAGAGGGTTGAGTATGTCGTGATGACTTTGTCTGGGAGAGCAGAGAACTGGTTTTACGGGTATATTGAGACCCGAAGAAGAATTGATTGGGAAGAGTTCAAGGCGGCCATTATGGCTCGTTTTGGTGAGGAGCACATGACTGATGTTGTTGAAGAGTTTAACCGGTGCTGGCAGAAAGGAAGGATGAAAGATTATGTGGAGAAGTTTGAGGAGCTTCGTTACCAAATGTTACAGAGGAACCCCACTCTGAACGAGGCATACTTTGTATCCAGTTTCATTGGCGGCTTGAAGGAGAAAGTTAGAGGAATGGTCAAGATGTTCCAATCACGAACTCTCATCCAAGCCATCCAGCAAGCCAAGTTGCAAGAATGGAACCTTGATGTGAGCCTCAGAAGAAGCAAACTTAGCTTCACCAAGCCCTACAACTCCAAACCAAACCATGGCAGCCAAGCCCAATCCTCGCCACGACCAATAACCACCATGGCGCCAAGCTATTCAAAGCCCTCGCCACAAGAACCAAGAATATCCCTTAGTGAGTTGAAGGCTAAACGGCTGTGTTTCAAGTGTAAGGAACCATGGGCAGTAGGCCATGTGTGCAAAGGAAAACAACTACAAGTGATGGAAGAAGAGTTTTCTAACGCCTTGGACCATACCGAGAATCCTGAAGAAGAGGAGAACCAGGATGATAACCATGGCGCCCAGGAAGAAGAAGAGAATGTGGAATATGTGCACGTCTTATCCAACCCGGCGCCACAAAATGCACTAAAGGTGAGATGCCGTATAGGTACCATGGCGTTGACCATACTCATGGATAGTGGCGCCACCTCCAACTTCATCGACCCTTCAGTGGTGCAAGCAGTTGATCGCTGCGTGATGGATATACCTCCACTTAAGATAGCGGCAGCAAATGGTGAGCTCATGACAAGCAACGTCACGTGCCTCAATTTCTCTTGGATGATGAGTGGAAAGCCTTTTGAGGCCAACCTGAAGGTTTTAGACCACGGGACTACTGATATCGTGTTGGGATTAGACTGGATGAAGGAGTTTTCTCCCATTACACTGGACTTACAAGAGTTAAAGGTCTCCTTTAAGAAGGATGGTCAACCTGTGGAGTTAAAAGCAATCAAGAACATGGCGCCACAGACCATGGCGATGAAGAATTCCAAGACGACGAAGGGAATTAAGCAGGGTATACTTTGTCAATTGTACTCTCTTTCTAGCATTGAACAATTTGATGTACCTACT
>JAOWBR010157229.1:0-12708 GCA_028571145.1 Dionaea muscipula
TGTTTTCATCCATTTTCATTGTTTTCCATCCATTTCCATGATTATACTCAAGTTTTACATTAATTTCACATGGAAACAAAGGAATTAGATTGATTTCATCTATTTTCATTGTTTTCCATCCATTTCCTTGATTATACTCAAGTTTTACAATGATTTCACATGGAAACGAACAAATTAGCGTATTTTCATCTATTTTCATTGTTTTTTGTCGATTTCCATCATTATACTACGGTTTTACATTGATTTCACATAGAAATAAAGGAATTAGCTTAGTTTCATCCGTTTTCATTGTTTTTCATCCATTTCCATGATTATACTCATGTTTTAGATTGATTTCACATGGAAACAAAGGAATTAGCGTATTTTCATTCATTTTCATTGTTTTTTTTTCGATAAGTAAGCAGTATATATTAACACGAAATAGAACCTGGTACAGACCACCAAATATGGACCCACCAAAAAACCAAAAGCCAAGCCTATCCTCCAAGGCCAAGGCCCAAAAAACTGGCATGACCCGCCCGCAATGTGACACATCAAGGGCACCCAGCACAGCCCGCTGGGAAGGCAAAAAACAAACAAATCACAAAACAGACGGACATAAAAAAACCAGCATAATCCATACACATAAACTAAACAAGGACACCTACACATGAAGGTAGCCAACAAGCAACAGGGGAGGAATGAAAGCTATGACCGCCCCCGGCCCTAAGAACTCCCACGGCCACGACGGCCACCTCACTCCCGTCCACGTTGCTTGCCTCTACCGCCATCTACCCTCTCCCCTCGCGTCGCCCCGGAATCTCAGAGAACCTCCTCCACACAGGTAATAGCAGCCTGCTGAGTCGCTGTAACCAAATCAGTGCCAAGATCGTCAAGGTCAGCCTTAGAATCCTTATCATTACCACCGTCAACAGGATCAGATTCGTCAAGCACAGACAACAGTGCAAATCTCGATGTCCCACCTCTGGTCGGAGCGACAGGACCAACTCTACTAATGTGTGCACTGACACTCGTCCCGGAGCTAACTCTCCCCATCTCCTCAACCTGCTGGCCTCGACCACTGCCAACTGATGGCCTCCCCCTCCGACTCTGACTCTGTTGCCACCCCTGATCATCCATCCTGGGCGAGCTCCTGTCTGGGGTCCTCCCGGTACCAACCCGCTGAGGAGCAACAACAGGCGGTGCCTGGGCCTGAGCGGCCACTCTCTGTGAAGGACAACCAGAGGTGGAGTGACCGAACACCAAACATGACTCACACCGTGCCGAGAACCAATCAAATCTAGCCTACACAACTACCTCACGATCCCCACACCTCACCCTAACCTCGCGATGGCAAGGTCCACTAGCATCGACCTCAAGACAGACTCTCGCAAATGCTAAGCGGTCACGAGCAGCAGTATATCGATCCAAATGCAGAGGGCGTCCATATAGCACTCGCAATACGGCTAAGTCCCTTGACAGTCCAAAACTCAAGCGGAATATTATAGAAACTAGCCTAAACCGGGACCCGAGTGAGGGTCACCTTAGTGAGAGACATACACCTCTCCCACCTACGGAGTAGCAAGGGCTTACCTCCCATAAACCACGGTCCTCGCTCGAACACCTCGTCCCTCCTAGTTGGGTCAGTGAATCGAAAAACAAAAAACCCGTTATCCAATGACTTGACTTCCGCAAATCCCAAGGTATTCCATAATCTAAACACGGAAGACCTCACGAAACCGAAAGGCATCGAGCCCAGAAGAAAATAGCCAACCAGACAAGCCCTCCACTCGTCCTCCTGACCATCAGATACCTCCATGACGACCACATTGCCACCATCACTCGGCGGATCAAAGGAAAGCGCCACATCTGCCCGTCGATCCGAATTGACAACCGTTGCAAAGGTTCGCTGGCCCGAGGCAGCCAAACTACCTCTCGGCTGCCCTAAGTTCTCCTTGGTCGCAGCAGAAGCAATTTGAACATTGGACGACAGCTGCTGTACTCCAATCAAGACCACCCCACCAGAAGATCCTCCTCCAGCATAGCTACTGGCCAACCCACCCCCTGCCACTATCTGTGAAGGTAATCCACCAACGGTTTCAGCAGACAGAACCTTCTGTACTCCAACCGAAGCACACTCACCCAATCAGCCTCTACCAGCGGTGCCTCTGGCCGGCGCAATCCCACCGTCACCCACCCCCATGGGCAACTCCAACCCACCACACCCTCTGTCGGTGTCAGGTCTAAAAGAAACAACCATCCCCCCAATTGCATCGGCAACCACCTGGACGAGGGGTAGTAGCAGCATATCACGTGCCAGCTCCCTCCTTGGCAACGAGACTTCCTCACTCACCATCCCCATCACCGGTGACTAGGGTGTTGCCGTAACCCATCAGTAGGTTGTGGCCTCACTGGTCCCCCACCCACCCACGGGGAAATCCCCATCCCATCCTTCAATCGACACACAACAGGGGAAGGAATAGAACCAGACACAGGAAGAAAAGGGCTCACCGTGGAGACGGCTTTGGGCAGAACATCGCTAGCAACAACAAGCCCATCAACTCTCTCCATCTCCCCCCAACCACCATCGACGGCAGTCTGAGCAGCTCTCATCACTTCCGGCTACTTTGCAAGAAGACCTGGGAGACTAGAACAAACCGTAGCACAGGAATCAGAAACCACCCCATTGCCACCGAGAGCAGCTCTCCTCACACCGGCCATGGCCATAGCAACACTATCAAGATCTGGGAAAACAGAGTAAACCACCGGCGAGCCCAACCCAAATCCTCCATCCCCTCCATCATCACCAACGGAGACAAGCTCAAACGGCGAGGCCTCCACCAAATCCACGGCAACCAAACTGAGATCCAAGTCCGAGGGTATCAAATCTGGGCAATTCTTCAACCTCGAAGAAAGTGCAACGGGAGAAATTCTCAAATCTGGGTGAGAATCTTCCTCCATCGACGCCGACTCCTCCATCAACGACCATGAAACCAATGACCTAACTCACAACTGCCGGTTCCTCGTCGAATTAAAGGACCATACCAATCGATGGTTGGCAGCCGGGAGAGCTCTTTGACAATCCTTAAGGAAAGACCGATGCCGACGGGGACATATAAGAGTATTCCCCGCAAGAAATCGTGACCGCCGAGGCGTGGCCGACGGCGCCAGGCCTCCCCACCAGAGGACAACAACCGGTGTCGCACTGCCAACGGCGAGCCCGAAGGCAGAAACCCACCCGAGGACAGAAAAAGAAAACCTCTAAGCCCTAGAGAGATACAGCTCTATCTCTCTCTAAAACCATAATAAAAAAAAGGGCCATTTTCCATTTTTATTTTCATTGTTTTCCATCCATTTCCATGATTATACTCATGTTTTTCATTGATTTCACATGGAAACGAAGGAATTATCGTATTTTCATCCATTTTTATTGTTTTCCATCCATTTCCATGATTATACTCAGGTTTTACATTGATTTTACATGGAAACGAAGGAATTAGCTTGTTCTCATCCTTTTTCAATGTTTTCCATCGATTTCCACGATTATAATAAAGTTTTACAATGATTTCACAAGAAAATAAAAGAATTAGCTTGTTTTCATCCATTTACATTGTTTTCGTCCGATTTCCATTGTTATAATCAAGCTTTACCTTGATTTCACATGGAAAAAAAGTAATTAAATTCTTTTCTTCCATTTCCATTCCTTTCCATCGATTTCTATGATTAAACTCAAGTTTCACATTGATTTCACATGGAAACAAAAGAATTGGCTTATTTTCATCCATTTACATTGTTTTCCTTTGATTTCCATGATTATTCTCAAGTTTTACATCGATTTCACATGGAAATGAAAGAATTAACGTGTTTATATTTCTTTCCATCGATTTCCATGATTATAGTCATGTTTTATATTGATTTCACATGGAAATAATTGAATTAGCTTGTTTTTACCCATTTCCATTGTTTTCCTTCGATTTCTATTATTATACTCATCTTTTACATTGATTTCACATGGAAATGAAGTAATATCCATTAATTTCCTTGAATATACTCAAATTTTATATTGATTTCACGTGGAAGCAAACGAATTAGCGTGTTTTCATCCTTTTTCATTATTTTCCATTGATTTCCTTAATTATAATCAAGTTTTATACTGATTTCACAAGGAAACAAAGGAATTAGATTGTTTTTATCCGTTTTCATTGCTTTCCATCGATTTTCATGATTATACTCAGGTTTTACATTGATTTCACATGGAAACGAAGGAATTAGCTTGTTTTCATCCAATTACAAAGTTTTTTCCCCGATTTCGATGAGTGTTGTCAAGTTTTACATTGATTTTATATGGAAAGGAAGGAATTACATATTTTCATCCAATTTCATTGCTTTCCATCGATTTCCATAAGTATAATTAAGTTTTACAATGATTTCATATGGAAACGAACGAATTTGCTTGTTTTCATCCATTTTCATTGATTTCCATCGATTTTCATGATTATACTTAGTTTTTACATTGATTTCATAGGGAAACCAAAGAATTCACCAGTTTTAATCAATTTACATTGTTTTCCATTGATCTCCATGACAATACTCAGGTTTTACATTAATTTTACAAGGAAACGATGGAATTAGTGTATTTTCATCAATTTTCATTATCTATCATCGATTTTCATGATTATACTCATGTTTTACATTAATTTCACATGAAAGGTAGGAATTGGCTTGTTTTCATCCGTTTCTATTGTTTTCAATCGATTTTCATGATAATAATCTAGTTTTTACATTGATTTCACAAGAAAATGAAGAATTAGCATGTTTTCATCCATTTTTATTGTTTTTCGTTGTTTTCCATGATTATAATAAAGTTTTACATTGATTTCACTTGGAAACAAAAGAATTCGCTTGTTTTCGTACATTTTCATTCTTTTTCATCGATTTCCATTGTTATGCTCAAGTTTTACATTGATTTTATTATGGAAACAAAGGAATTAGCTTGTTTTCATCCATTTTCATTGTTTTCAATCAATTTCCAAGATTATAGCAAAGTTTTATATTGATTTCTTTTGGAAATGAAGGAAATACCTTGTTTTCATCTATTTTCATTATTTTCCATCAATTTCCATTATTATACTCAAGTTTTAAATTGATTTCACATGGAAACGAAGGAATTAGTTTGTTTTCATCCATTTTTATTTTTTTTCCATTGATTTTCATGATTATGCTCCTGTTTTACATTGATTTCACATGAAAACGAAGGAATTAGCTTGTTTTCATCCATTTTCATAGCTTTCCGTCGATTTCTATGATTATAATCAAGTTTTACATTTATTTCACATAGAAACAATGAAATTAGTTTGTTTTCATCCATTTCCAATGTTTTCTATCGATTTCGATGATTATACTCCGGATTTGCATTGATTTCACATGGAAAGATAGGATCTAGCTTGTTTTCATCTATTTTCATGGTTTTCCATCGATTTTCACGATTATACTAAAGTTTGACATTGATTTCACTAGGAAACGAAAGAATTTGCTCATTTTCATCAGTTTTCATTATTTCCATCGATTTTCATCATTATACTCATGTTTTATATTGATTTCAAATAAAAGCGAAGGAATTACCTGGTTTTCATCCGATTTCTTTGTTTTCTATCAATTTCTATGATTATACCAAAGTTTTACATTGATTTCACTTGGAAACGAAGGAATTAACTTGTTTTCTACCATTTTCATTATTTCCATCGATTTTTATGATTGTACTCAAGTTTTTCATTGATTTCACATGCAAATGAAGGAATTAGCTTGTTTTCATTCATTTTTCATTGTTTTCCATCGATTTCCATTATAATACTCCGGTATTAGCTTATACACAAGTTTTATATTTATTTCAAATGGAAGCTCAGGTATTAGCTTATTTTTCATCCATGTTCATTATTTTCCATCAATTTCCATGATATACTCAAGTTTTACATTGATTTTTCCTGGAAAGGAAGGAATTACCTTGTTTTCTTCCAATTTCATTGTTTTCCATCGATTTCTAAGATTATAATCATGTTTTATATTGACTTAAAATGAAACGATGTAATTAGTTTGTTTTAATCTATTTTCATTGTTTTCCATCAATTCCATGATTATAGTAAAGCTTTACCTTGATTTTCCTTGGAAATGAAGGAATTAGCTAGTTTCCATCCATTTTCTTTATTTTACATCGTTTTCCAAGATTATACTCATGTTTTATATCGATTTCACATTGAAACGAAGGAATTAGCTTGTTTTCATCTATTTTCATTGTTTTCCATCGATTTCCATGAGTATACTCAAGTTTTACATTGATTTTGCACAGTTTATCACATAATTTTTTGCAGAGTTTTTTCGTACAATTTTTTCGAACAGTATTTTCGAATAGTTTTTTTGAATGGTTTTTTTGCATAGTTATTTCATACAGTTTTCCGCACATTTTTTCGTACACTTTTTTCGTACAGTTTTCCGCATAGTTTTTCCTCATAGTTTTTCGCACACTTTTTTGTATAGTTTTTCGCAGAGTTTCTTCACAGATTTTCGTACACTTTTTATGTACGGGTTTTGGCACAGATTTTTCTCGCAGTTCTTTGCACACTTTTTCGTACAGTTTTTCGCACAGTTTTACACAGTTTTTTCGCATGATTATATTTTTTGGTACAGTTTTTCCGCACAATTTTTCTCACAGTTTTTTATAAACTTTATTTGTACAGTTTTTCGCACAATTTTTTGTGAAGTTTATTCGTACAGGTTTTCACACAGTTTTTTCGCACAGTTTTTATGCACAATTTTTCGCATAGTTTTTTCACAAATTTTTTTCGCAAAGGTTTTTCATAATGGTTTTTCGTATAGATTTTCGCATTGTTTTTCGTACAGTTTTTCGTATAATTTTTTCGCACGGAATTTTCCTATAATTTTTTCCCACAATTTTCCGTACAGTTTTTTCGCACAGTTTTTCATACAGTTTTTTCATGCAGTTTTTGTAACAGTTTATTCGCACAGTTTTTCACACACTTTTTTCGTAGAGTTTTTCGCACACTTTTTTTGTACAGTTTTTCGCACACTTTTTTCGTATAGTTTTTCGCACATTTTTTCGTACATTTTTTGGAACAGTTTTTTTCAGGCAGTTTTTCGTACAGCTTTTTCCAACAGTTTTTCACAAAGTTTTTCGCAACTTTTTCCTACACTTTTTCACACAGGTTTTCGTACTATTTTTCTTGTAGCTTTTCGGACACTATTGTTGCACACTTTTCCGAAGAATTTTTCTGCATACTTTTTTCTCATAATTTTTTCACAATGTTTTATCGCACAGTTTTTTCGCCCAACTTTTCGCACAGTTTTTCGCTGAGTTTTTTCCAATAGTTTTTTCCTACAGTTTTTCGCAAAGTTTTTTCCTACAGTTTTTCGCATAGTTTTTCGTACAGTTTTTTTTGCACAGTGTTTTCCAAATTTTTTCAGACATTTTTTCGAAAAATTATATGTACACTTTTTTGGTACAATTTTTCGCACAATTTTTTCAAACAGTTTATCACAAAGTTTTTTCAAACTGTTTTTCGCACAGTGTTTTTCGACAGTTTTTCACACAGTTTTTCGTACGGTTTTTTCGAACTGTTTTTTCGTACACTTTTCTTACGTTTTTTCGCACTATTTTTTTGCGCACTATTTTCGCACACTATTTTCATAGAGATTTTCGTACAGTTTTTTCGCACAATTTTTTCACACCGTTTTTGCGCAAAGTTTTTCCAACTGTTTTTTTGCACAGTATTTCGGCAAAGTTTTTGGCATATTTTTCATACAATTTTTCGCCCAATTTTTCGAATAGTTTTTCGCATACTTTTTCATACAGTTTTTCCCACAGTTTTTCGCCCAATTTTAAAAACAGTTTTTCGCGTACTTTTTCGTATAGTTTTTCGCACACTTTTTTCGAACAGATTTTTCGAACATTTTTTCGCACAATTCAAATGGAAATGTAGGAATTATTTTCCATTGATTTCCATGATTATAATCAAGTTTTACATTGATTTCACATGTAAACAAAAGAACTAGTTTGTTATCATCCATTTACATTGTTTTACATCAATTTCTATGATTATACTCAAGTTTTATATTAATTTCACATGCAAACAAAGGAATTAGCGGGTTTTCATCCATTTTCATTATTTTCCATTGATTTCCATGCTTATAATCAAGTTTTACATTGATTTCATTTGGAAACAAAGGAATTAGCGTTTTTTCATCCATTTTCAATGTTTTCTATTTATTTCCATGATTATAATCACGTTTTACGTTGATTTCACATGAAAACAAATGAATTAGCTTGTTTTCATCCATTTATATTATTTTCCATCGATATTCATTATTATACTCATGTTTTACATTGCTTTCACATGAAAATGAAGTAATTAGCTTGTTTTCATCCATTTTTAATGGTTTCATTAATTTCCATGATTATCCTCAAAATTTTCATTGATTTCACATGGAAACAAAAGAATTCGTTTGTTTTCAACCATTTACATTGGTTTCTATCGATTTCTATGATTATACTCAAATTTTAAATTGATTTCACATGGAAACGAAGTAATTCGCGTGTTTTCATCCATTTTCTTTGTTTTCCATTGATTTCATATGGAAATGGAGGAGTTAACATGTTTTTATCAAATTTCATTACTTGCCATCGATTTCCATGAGTATAATCAAGTTTTACATTGATTTCACATGGAAACGAAGGAATTAGCTTATTTTCATCCATTTACCTAGTCTTCCATTGATTTCCGTGATTGTACTCATGTTTTACATTGATTTAACATGGAAACAATGGAATTACGATGATTTCATCCATTTTTATTGTTTTCCATCGATTTTCATGATTATAATCAAGTTTTTTATTGATTTCACATGAAAACAAAAGAATTAGATTGTTTTTATCCATTTATATTCTTTTCCTTTGATTTCCATGATTATGCTCAAGTTTTACGTTGATTTCACATGGAAACGAAGGAATTAACATGTTTACATCCAATTTCTATGTTTTCCATCGATTCCCATGATTATAGTCATGTTTTATATTGATTTCACATGGAAAAAATTGAATTAGCATGTTTTCACCCATTTCCATTGTTTTCCTTCGATTTCTATTATTATACTCATGTTTTACATCGATTTCACATGGAAATGAAGTAATATCCATTACTTTCCTTGATTATACTCAAATTTTACAAGGATTTCACATAGAAATAAAAGAATTAGTTTGTTTTCATCCATTTATATTGGTTTCCATCGATTTACATGATTATACTCAAGTTCTACATTGATTTCACATGGAAGCGAAGTAATCCACGTGTTTTCATCTATTTTCTTTGTTTTCCATCGATTTCTATGATTATTATCAATTTTTACATTTATTTCACATAAAACTGAAGGAATTAGCTTTTTTACATCCGTTTGCATTGGTTTCCATCGATTTCCAAGATTGTACTTTGGTTTTAGATTGATTTCATATGAAAACGAAGAAATTAGCTTGTTTTCATGCATTTTCGTTGTTTCCATCGATATTCATGATTATTGTTAAGTTTTACGTTGATTTCATATGGAAACGGAGGAATTACCTTGTTATCATCCATTTACATTGTTTTCCATTGATTTCTATGATTATACTCATGTTTTATATTAATTTCACATGCAAACAAAGCAATTACCATGTTTTCATCCATTTTCATTGTTTTTCATCGATTTCCATGATTATAATCAAGTTTTATATTGATTTCATATGGAAACAAAAGAATTAGCTTGTTTGATCCATTTACATTGTTTTGCATAGATTTCCATGATTATACTCAGGTCTTACAATGATTTCACATGGAAACAAAGGAATTAGCGTGTTTTCATCCCTTTTCATTGTTTTTCATCGATTTCCATGACTATAATCGTGTTTTACATTGATTTCACACCAAAATAAAAGAATTAGCTTGGTTTTAACCATTTACATTGCTTTCCTTGGATTTTCAATATTATAATCAAGCTTTACAATGATTTCACATGGAAACAAAAGAATTATCTTCTCTTTATCAATTTCAATTGTTTTAATTAATATCTATTGTTTTCCATCGATTTTCATGATAATAATCATGTTTTTACATTGATTTCACATGAAAACGAAGAATTAGCTTGTTTCCATCCATTTTCATTGTTTTTCGTCGATTTCCAAGATTATAATTGAGTTTTACATTGATTTTACTTGGAAATGAAAGAATTAGCTTATTTTTATACATTTTCTTTCTTTTCCATCGATTTCCATTATTATACTCAAGTTACACATTGATTTTAATATGGAAACAATGGAATTAGCTTGTTTTCAACAGTTTTCATTTTTTTCAATTAATTTCCATGATTATACCAAAGTTTTACATTGATTTCATTTGGAAATGAAGGAATTAGCTTGTTTTCATCTATTTTCACTGTTTTTCATCGATTTCCATTATTATACTCAAGTTTTAAATTGATTTCACCTGAAAACGAAGGAATTAGTTTGTTTTCATCCATTTTTATTGTTTTCTATTGATTTTCATGATTATACTCATGTTTTGCACTGATTTCAAATGAAAACTGAGGAATTACCATGTTTTCATACGTTTTCATTATTTTTTGTCAATTTCCATGATTATACCAAAGTTTTACATTGATTTCACTTGAAATGAAGTAATATCCATTAATTTCCTTGATTATACTCAAATTTTACATTGATTTCACATGGAAGCAAAAGAATTAGAGGGTTTTAATCCATTTTCATTGTTTTACATCGATTTCCATAATTATAATCAAGTTTGACGTTGATTTCACATGGAAACAAAGGAAATAGATTATTTTCATCCATTTCCAATGCTTTCCATCGATTTCTATGATTATACTCAGGTTTTACATTGATTTCACATGGAAACGAAGAAATTAGCTTGTTTTCATCCAATTACACTAATTTTCCCCCGATTTTAATGACTGTTGTCATGTTTTACATTGATTTCACGTGGAAACGAAGGAATTAGTCTATTTTCATCCAATTTCTTTGCTTTCCAGCGATTTCCATGAGTACAACCAAGTTTTACATTGATTTCATATGGAAACGAAGGAATTCGCTTGTTTTCATCCATTTCCATTGCTTTCCATCGATTTTCTTGATTATACTTTGGTTTTATATTGATTTCACATGGAAGCAAAAGAATTCACCAGTTTTCATCAATTTACATTGTTTTCCATTGATTTCCATGATAATACTCAAGTTTTACATCGATATCACATGGAAACGATTCAATTAGTGTATTTTCATCCATTTTCATTATTTACCATCGATTTTCATGGTTGTAATCAAGTTTACATTGATTTAACATAGAGACAAATGAATCAGCTTGTTTTCATCTGTTTCCATTAGTGTCCATCGATTTCCATTATTATACTCATTTCTTACATTGATTTCACATGGAAATGAAGTAATTAGATTATTTTCACCCATTTTCATTGATTCCCATTAATTTCCACGATTATACACAAATTTTGCATCGATTCCACATAGAAACTGTTATCGCCTGAAAATGAGCCAAACGATATCACCTAAGGCTTGAGAGCGGCTTCCGGTTGCCTAAGCAGGGAAAACTGGTTCAACAAGCTGAGCTGACGCTGAATCGGCTCCGTGTATGAGGAGATCGACTCTTGGACCTGGAAAGACTAGCAAACCACGTTAGAGGAAAGCCCGAGATTTTAAGTCCGGGACGACCGCTCCGATGCCTAAGTCAGCACGCGAAAAGTAAGATGTGGAATCAAGTTTAACGGCCGAAGTCGGAAAAAAGCGATAGATAATACATGGGGGGTGCACCCCTATTTATAGGGGAGGAAGTTAGATATTTACGGTTATGCCACTGGGATCTTCGACGAGCTCGTGCGGGCTGACCGGAGCTGAGATTGACGAACGGTCAGTGGCTATGATCTCCTGGTGAGGCAGGGAATCTTCCAATAAAGTTCGTGATGCCGGTCCCGGAAATGACCGGATCGACTCGGGAAGGCTATACGGAGCGGCAGGGGGCCGTACGAAGTGGCGACGAGCTGTGCGAAACAGCGGAGGGCTACGCGGGGTAGCAAAGGGCTATTCGGAGCAGCGGAGGGCTATGCGGAGCGAGAGCGGGTTGCACGGAGCAATGGAAAGTTGCGCGGGAGCAGCGATGGGCTGATCAACCGGGTTGATCACGCCGGGTTGATCACTCGGGCTGATCAAGCTCTGGGTAGTTGGGCTGGCCTGAAACTCCCAAGGGCTGGCTTCGGACTGATCACCCGTGCTGATCATACGGGTTGATCACCCGAGCTGATCACCCGGGTTGATCACCCGGACTGATCACCCGAGGCTGATCACCCGGGCTGATGATCACCCGAGGTGATCCGACACCGGATCCGTCTGGTGCCGGTCCGAACGTCAATGTACGACGAATTCGGTCGCGTCTCCTATCCTTTTGTCCACGTGTATAGTGGAAAATTTCCCCATATATCATCAGTCCCCCAAGTTTATAGTGCGAACGAGTGCAAACGAAGTTCAAACTATGAATTTGAAAGTCGAGTAGGGCTCAATCGAGCCACGTGGACAAAAGTCTAAGGCAAATGATGACGACGACGAAGTCAATGTCGACAGCAAGGAGTCGTAGGGAGCGCGACTATGCAGCCGGAAAGAAAGGAGCG
>JAOWBR010157251.1:0-12708 GCA_028571145.1 Dionaea muscipula
ATGCAAAAATTAGAAAACAAAAAATATATGAATAATATATCTTGATTCTTCAAAAATAAATGTTTGTGTAAGAAAACAATATGTGCACGACACGAGTATCATTTAAAAATAAGAAAACAAAAAAAAAATTAAATGTAAAAATAAATGTTAATAACATATTTGCACTTGATTCTTGAATCCCATAATCAACTTTTAATAAAAAAAAACAACGTAAAAATTAAATGATGAGTTATGAGATTTGAATCACGTTCATGGACTATAATTTTATATTTAATATTTAATGCATACAATACAATCAAACCATTTAGTGTTAGGTTAGGGTTGTGCTAGGGTTAGTTATGATACCACTAAGGTTAATGAGTACTATTATTTCATAGGCATTAATTTGACATAACTTGCATTACTTTTCCATGAAGATTATATAGTATTGGAGAAGATATGATCGTTTCTCATTAAAACTATCACCAATTGTTAATTATGATACTACAATCCTATCATTATTGACGGAACCCGAGATATTGAAATTTAATATATATCAAATGAATTTTATTTGTGTCTATAACATTTTAACTTTTTTCAAATATAATAGGATAAAAATATCGATTAACATTCAAGGTGTCATAAAATAGAACCAGACCATCATGAGGGTAAATCGTAAATATTACACCAATTGTCGAAACAAAGTAGCAAGGTACTAGTATCAGTACCAGCTCATAATACAAAATACGAAGAAGTCAAATCAACCAACCATGGCAAGCACTAAATCGCCATCTCCGAGCACTAGCTAGCTAGCCAAACTTTGTAATCTTTTCATTTTTTATTTAGAATGACAAATTAAATAAAAATATTCGATTAATGAAACGACATGATACAAAACGGTTAAAGCACGACACGACACATCACAATATGATGGAGTAAAATAGACACATAACAACACGACACGGGTATGACACGACACAAAAGTTGAATGACACCGCATAACACGAAACGCCAAAGTAAGGAAAAAAAACACGGCACGACATGATACGATTAATCAAACGACCCGATCCGATCCGACACGATTTGAAAATGGTATGAAACGACAAGACACGATAGAGTAAAATAGCACGACACGACATGCTTAAAACATCATACGGCACGACACGTCGTGGCACGATAAGTAAAACAAACACAGAATAGCACGATACGGCACAACACGACACGGAAGTTGAACGGCACAGTACAACACGTTTGACACCTCTAGCATGTTCCATAGGAAACACGTGAGATGCTCCTTCAAGACCAAAAAATTTATAAATACAACCTTACCTTTGCAACTCACACACATGGATTTATGCAGACCAATGAGAGAAATAAGTATAGGAGGAGCAAGGTATCTGTTTGTTATTGTTGATGATTTCTCATGATTCACATGAACATTTTTCTTGAGATCAAAAGAAGAAATATTTGAAAAGATTAAAAGCTTTATCATAAGAATTCAAAAAGCAAACTGAGTACATATTGAATGTCATTAGAACTGACGACAGGACTGAATTTGAGAATCATAAGTTCTCTGATTTTTGCAGGAATCACGGAATAGAGCATAACTTTTCAACTCCACGCACGCCACATCAGAACAGTGCAGTAGAGGAAGAACCGATCCCTTAAAGAGATGACCAGAACTATGTTGTTGGATAGTGAACTTTCTAAGAGTTTTTTGGCCGAAGCATTAAACACAGCTTGTTATTTATTGAATCGTGCTCTCATTAGACCCATGTAGAACAAAACTTCATATTAGTTTATTTAAGAAAAGAAAATCAAACTTGAATCATTTGAGAACTTTTAGTTGCAAATGTTCTATTCTCAACAATGGAAAAAACAATCTTGAAAAATTTGACCCATGTAGTGATAAAGCTATTTTCTTAGGTTACTCACCACATAGTAAAGCATATAAAGTATATAACAATAGAATTATGTATGTGAAAGAAAGTATCGATGTTCTGTTTGATAAAGCTAACACTTTAACTGATGTGCAAGAGAATGATTTTGAGTTGGAACTTATCAGAGGTATTGACCCTTCATCAAGGGACTTAGATAATGGAAATAATGAGGCGAATGACTCGGAAGAAGATGAAGAACCTGCTATTGATGGAAGAAATGAAGAAACCAGTGTTCGAAATGATGAAGGCATCGGTTTTGGGCAACGAACAACATTAGAGAACCAACCCCTCGGAGTTGGAAAATGGAGACAGAAATTCTATCACCCACTAGATAACATAATTGGTGATATCACAAGTGGTATTAGAACCAGATCATCATTATATAATGTGTGCGCATACATGAGCTTTTTGTCTACCATTGAACCTAAGATTATCTTGTTGCCTTAACTGATCGTGATTGGGTATTGGCTATGCAGAAAGAATTAAATGAATTTGAGAGAAATAAAGTATGACATCGTATGCCAATGTGCCAAGGCCACATGATCAATCAAGCAAGGCTTGAATGAAATGGGTTTTCAGAAACAAGATGGATAATACGAGTGTGGTGATAAGGAATAAAGCAAGGCTTGTTGTGAAGGGTTATAGTCAAGAAGAAAGGATAGATTATGATAAAATATTTGCCCCAATTGCATGTCTATAGAGGCTATTAGGATCTTGTTACATTTGCTACTTTAAGGGTTTTAAATTGCATCAAATGGATGTGAAAACAGCCTTTCTAAATAGTTTTCTAAAAGAGGATGTTTTTTTTGGAACAAAGGCCCGATTTTGAAGATCCTAAGTTTCCAAACCATGTTCTTAAATTAGATAAAGTACTCAACGGTTTAAAACAAGCACCAAGGACATGATATCAAACACTCTCTGTTTCTCTTAGAACATGATTATCAAAAGGAAAAAGTTGATAAAACCTTGTTTGTGAAGAAGAAAGAGATTGATTTGATTGTGGTTCAAATATATGTGGATGATATCATTTTTGGCTCCACTAATGAGCAAATGTGTGATGACTTTCCACGCTTAATGAAGAATGAGTTCAAGATGAGCTGAGAGAACTTGCATTTTTCCTTGGATTACGAGTAAAGCAAACGACCGAAGGTATCCTCAAGTACACTAAAATCTCTTGAAGAAGTATGAGCTGAATGAAGTAAAATCACAAGACACACCAATGTCACCTAGTTGTAAGTTAGCAAGTGACGATCATGGTAAGAATGTTGATGAAAAGACCTATAGAAGTATGATCGGATCAGTTCTCTATGTCACAGCTAATAAACCCGATATTGTGTATAGTGCGTCTTTGTGTAAGATTTCAAACTAACCCGAAAGAATCTCACATGAAAGCAGTAAAAAAAAAAAATTAGATATTTAAAAGGAATAATGGATATTAGTGTGTGGTATGTTAAAGACACTAACATTGACTTGATTGCTTACACTGATACGGACTATGCTGGATATCTTTTGGATAGGAAAAGCACTTTTAGTATGTGTCACTTTCTTGGATGTTTTGCATCATGGGCTTCAAAGAAGCAAAATTCTATTGTTTTATCTAACACTGAGACTGAGTATATTGTTGTTGCTGCATGTTGTTCTCAAATAATTTGGATTAAGCAACATCTTAGAGACCTCATAATTGATCTTGATTGCATATCCATTTTGTGTGATAATGTTAGTGTCATTTTCCTATCAAAGAGTCCGATGAATCATTCTAAGAGTAAGCACATTAACATAAGACATCATTTCTTACGAGATCATGTTGAAAAAGGAGATATCAAGTTGGATTTTTGCAAAACAGAAAATCGAGTCGTAGATATTTTCACAAAACCGTTGAGCAAAGAAAGATTTCAACATTTGAGACTTGAGCTTGGTTTGTTAAAGTTTACATGACAATGTGTCTTTACTTAATCTCATGAAGCATTTGACTCTAGAATGAATTACATAATTCATAGATTTTGGGTGTGGCATCTGTGTAGCATATGGGCATATTTATGTGAGCATTCAACTGCAGTTTAGTAAGGTGCAATCTTATTGTTATCCTTGATTAAGCATATTCTATCCATTCTGTTTTTGCCACATTCCTTGCTACTAGAAATGACCCTCCGTATTGACAATCTTTTGACCTATAGTCCAGTTAGCACGCCAAAAAGTCTCATTTATGAAATCCTACTTTTTCTTTTTCTGACAAAATCTTTTGTCCATAAGTCACATCTTCTTCTCCTTGGGAACCTAAACGATGTATCACTAGAACCAACACCTCATTTCAATCTTTACCCTAGACCCGAAACTAAACCTCTCATCAATGGAAAATCCTATTGTTCCCTACAACAGAAGGAAAGAGAAAACAAAACCATCAAGCACTCAATCTCAACCTAAAGCCGCCACAGAAATCCCTCAAATGGAACCCGAAACCCCATCCATTCAGAACCAACCCAAAGCACACGAGATTCCTCCTCATACTCCAATGAGAATGGACGGAATCTTGGAGTTAAAGCCTCTCCAAGTAACACAGACGGGTGGATCCCTATGAGAGGTGGAAAAGAAGTAATGAGTAAAGATGAGGACGAGGTTGAAGTGTCGGCTGAAGTAAGGGTTGAACCGACGGTCAAACCCAGAAGGTCTAAGAGGAAGCAAAATGCCCCAAAATCAGAAGAAGCACCTGTTGAAACCAAAGGAAAGAGAAAGAATGAAGGAGAAGGACTCGGAGAAAAGTACAGTTGAAAAGAGGAGAAAATTGCCTGACATGTAAAAGGGGATTCAACCCGCTGCAAAGGAAAGAACTACTAAGCCCAACCCAACAGCAACCAACCAAGGCTGAAAAGAAAATTAAAGGAAAAACTTCGAAGAAGAGGAAGAGAGCTAACCCTCCTGTAAGCAAGAAAGGAAAGGAGAAGAAGACTTCAGAGTCTGAAACTAAAGATGATGCTGATTTTGTGGTTGAAGAGAACATGGAGGAGGAAAAAGAGGATGAAGAGGATGTTGAGCTTGACTGGTGGAAACATTTCTGAAGGGGAAGTAAGATCAAAAGGAGAAGGAGAAAATCAAAGCAAGGTATTCCCACACCCTTGCTTATTAATCAGTTTGTCAAGAGAAAAGTGTCACGTGGATTGATTTTTTATTCTATTTGGATGAGCGATAATGGTTTGAAAAGGATTTGTGAAGTTTTGAGCAAACAAGGATGGTCGCAATTGTTTGGAAGTAAAAAACCCATGTATCCCACTGTTGTAAAAATGTTATATGAAAATCTAACAGTAGGATATGAGGGAGAGAATGAGTGGGCAAAGTCTAAGGTGTTTGGAGTTGAAATTGGTTTTGATGCTAAGTCTTTAGGCACTATTTTGGAAGTTCCGGGCAAAGGATTTTGAAATTATTTCAAGGGAGATTAGCCTGATTCTCGTTATTGCATTCCTCTTAGAGCAGCTCAAAGGTTTATAGAAGATGACTCCTTAGAACTGCTCAGGCGTGTGAAAGGCAGGGAAATGATGCCTCTAGCTCGAATGTTGCATTTTCTTGTTATCAAGAATTTACTTCCCAGATCAGGAAAGAGACACATAGCATGATACTTGGACCTTGCCTGCATGGAGCATTTGGTGTTAGCCAGTTAGGAAGAAGGTTGAGTTTCCCTAGGTTAATGATTAGGCACATGGAGCATGTGATTCATACACATGACCATGATCTTCCCTATGATCTTTGGACATCTTTGGTTCTGAAACATTTTCATATTCCACGTGCTGCTACTGATAGAACCAGAGTAAGGAAGACAAACTTGTTTCGGTGTTCACTTCTACAAAAACATGATTTGGAGCTTGTCAATGGAGTTTAGTGGATTGGCAAAGATGAAAATAAATGAAGGGATGTGGATGTTGAGGTTCAGGCTAAGGATATTGTTGATGCTGTTACAATCGCGGTTGTTCCTAATTTGAATGATCCAGATATTACTGCAAGCATGCCTCCTGAAGCCGTTGAAACTGACCGCTCTGAGCACTTGTTGCATTAGATGTTCTCACATAACTTCAACAGAACCTCACAGTACCACCATCCCACTAAGCCCCATCTAACTCAGAGTCTTTTCATTGAAGCTCATTCCTCCTAAACACTTGCTATCAAATTTGATCTTTCTAACATCTTTTGAGACATTCCATTGTGCCCTGTACTTTTGATTGCACTTGCTTAAACTGTTGTTGTTGATGTGATCATTTCATTTCCGTAATGCTTGCACGTGATTGCTATATTCTTGCCATCCTTTATGCGTATTACATGCATGTATTCTTGCAGATTTTGTAAGTAATTGGTTGCACCAGATCGTCCCAGGAATCTAGTGGAGCCGCTCTTGTCGTAAATGATTGATATCAATCCTTGCTTAATATGGATTGTGTCTATATCTGCTTGTTGCATATCTACTTGCAAAGACTGACTTCATGGGACTAAGCTTTGCCTTGATTATTTCTGATGCATCGTATAAGGGAAATTAGAACAGTGCAGGGGGGAGAATATTAAAGTGAAGAGGAAAGAGTTCTAGATGTTTGAGTTTGTTTGATTGATATTAAACTGCTTTTCTAAGTTGATTTAAATGAGCATGCATCATTTATTTGTGAGTATCAAAAAAGAAGAATTTGTTGACCACGTTATATGTTTTGATGATTAACAAACAAATGAATACATAATTATTTAATGCTCTTGCAAAATAACTTAATGTAACAGGAATTGACCATCACAAGAAAGAACATCACAAGCAAGCAAGGAGTGCCAAGATAAGATGAAGCGAGCAAAGAAGATCGACCATAAACAATGTCACATGAAAACTAAACATGAGCAAGATGAATGTGCAAACCGAAGAAAGTCAATGAGAAGTCATGAGATGTCTAGTGAATACATTCACATGAGGTATGCGAGCTTGAGTTTAAGGTGATTAAAATTTGGTTGAGTTGGATCTACACACACATCCCAATTTGATTTTAAATTGTCCAATGATACCTTAAGCCAGAAGAACTGATTCCCCTATGAACAAACACCCGGACAAGGTTTGTATTTCTAACCGTACTGTTCTAAATGGTGGACCTTGGCGGTGCCTCGACGCTACACCTAACCTTTAGACGTTTTTTCTTGACGTCTTGTGGCTGATTACGGCGGCTTGGTGGACTTTGGCGCTCCTTGGCGGTGAACCTTGGCGGCCCATAATTTTTTTTTTAAAACAATAAGCTTAATCTCAATTAAAAATTCAGTCTAACCTCAATTAGAATTCGGTCCAAATTTAAAAAGCCCAAATTAAAATTAAAAGCCCAACCCAATTTTAAACTCAATTATTCAAATAAAAAAAGAGCAACTCTCTCCCTCAGGTACTCGTACTCCATCTCTCATCTCCTCTATCATCTCGTCTCTTTCTCAAATTTTTTTCTACTAAGCTTAGCCAGCTCTTCTCGTCCAAGTTATTCTACAGTTTTTTTTTTCTACATGTTATTCTACAACTTTAGCTTTAGTTATTTTACAGTTTGTTTTTTCACAAAAACAAGCTGCCGAGCAGCTTTAGTTATGCTACAGTTTTTTTTCTACAGGTTATTATACTATTCTGATATAGTTTTTTTTTCCTTAACATTCTGCTACAGGTTTTTTCTCTAATATTTTGCAAAAAAAAAAAAGCAAAGTTCCTTGGCAGCGTCTAGGCGGCCTTGGCGCTTGGCGGTTGCTCTGCGCCATGCTACCGCCGAGCACCATTTAGAACATTGTCTAACTGAGCACAAAATATTTTTATATGATTTAAACCAGAACTCGAAAAGCCTTTACGTGTTGACCTGAAGACAGAAAAGGCTTTCCTAGTCTTTGGTCTTATCTTCTCTAGCCTCTTTGCTTTTTACTCAAATGAGCTTTAAACCATACTTAGGAAAGTTTTGACTTGATAAAGCAAAAGGGTTTTGTTACCACCAAAAGAGGATTCTGAAAGTGACTAAAAAGCTTTGCCAATGAATGTGGCCTTTCCCGAAATAGTGATAAAAGCACAATCTAATTTTATGAGCCAAAAGAAAAGAAGATACTTGTTTTACAATTGACCACCATTGTTAAGTTGGCTCCATAATCTGAAACGTGTGTGCGAGAAAAATCAGAAGAGTAAGGAGCAAGCAAGAACTGATTCCATTGTTTTCAAAACCTATGTTCTAAGAACGACCCATTACTCTTCAGGTTTGATTATCATATACTCATGTCTTGCATCCTTACATTTTTGTATTTTCATGATGATATCCATGCTATGAGAGCATCATATCCGCACCATCTTAAACTATCATTTGAACAGCTTTGAGTGAAGTTGTCGAGTTGAGGAGCAAGCTTCTCAAGTGAAGTTTGTTGAGTTGTGGGCTGCTTCTAGTGAAGTCAGTCGAGTTGTTGGGCAGCTTCAGAGGACAAACTTGTCGAGTTGGGCTACTCCTAGTGTGGAGTTAGTCGAGTGAACAACCTAAAGTAATTGAGGTTGTTGAGCGGACAACTTTAGAGGTGAAATGTGTCGAGTTGACTGCTTCAGAGGTAAAGTAAGTCGAGTTTGGGCAACCTCTAGTGAGGACTGTTGAGTGAACAACCTAAAGTCATTAAGGTTGTTGAGTTGGGCAGCTTAAGTAAAGCTTGTCGAGTTGAGCAGCCTTAAGTAAGGTTGTCGAGTGAAGCCTAGAGTAATTGAGGCTTGAGTTGACTTACTTAGAGTAATTGAAGTCAGTGTGGATGAGCTAGAGTCATTGAGCTCATCGAGTGAACGATCTAGAGTGATTGAGATCATTGAGTGGGTGGATTATAGTAATTGAGTTCATCGAGTATGTTGAGTTGTATTTATGTGTAAATGACGCTCATACATAATAAAGAATATTGAGATTATTTGTTGTTTTGCCTCTCTTCACACTCGAATCAAAATGTTAAAACAGACTTGAAGAAAAACTATTTTATTTCCGCTACTAATGCTTTATAGTTCACTAGAACCGACTCCACTTAACTAGAAACACACTGTATTTTTCATTTCCATAACCGCATGTTTTAAGAAAAGAATTTTGACTCATTTTCGACACACCCAATTCAACCCTCCTTGTGTGTTCATTGTATTTCTAACAATGATCTATCTCACTCTATGTGTGCATCTATATATATTTTATAGAACGATATTTTCATTAACCACGTTGTTTCATGTGTCTAGGCTCATTGCCAAATTATCACGATGTGATGATAAAAATGATATCTAATTACAAAAAATAATAGATAAACTATGACCTGTTGGTCACAATTTCGAAGTGTGGAAACATATTTTTTGTAAAAATGCAATGGTAAGGTTGCACCCTCCCCAACCCCCGCACTATCCGGAGAGCGCTTGTGTATCGGAAAACACCTTTTTTAACATAGTAAAAATTAACCTATATATATATACAAGTACATCAAATGACAAAAACCATTTTAAAGCTTGCTACTAAATTAAAAAAATAATTTCAACGCATCTATGGAAAAAATTAAGTAAGCATCTATGCATCACATGGTATTCAAAATTATTGAATAACATATTGGAGAAAAAGACAAATTAACTTAACCACTCACTAAAACTTTTGTCTTAATCATATACATAAATAAAGTATTCTGTACCACAAAAAAACCCAAGAATTTCAATTGTGAAACTAATGCTACTGCATCATTTCTCATATAATTACATCTCTTTAACTTCCAAGTAGGGAATCTTGATCACCCTCAAAGCTCAATAGTCAATAGCATCTAAATCTTCAACCAACATCTCAACTATGATTCATTATGCAACAAACTAAGGACATGGAAAGATACAAAGTTCTAAACTAAAAAGTTAAAGAAACATCAACTTCATATCACTTACATAGTTCAAAAGTTAACCATACAAGAGAAATAGAAAAAAAGCCTTATTTAACTAAAATTGCCTATTTCATATACTATCATTCAAAGGCTCTTTAGGAAATTGTCGTATTTGAAAAAAAACCTATATTTAACTAGTTTATAAATTACAATTCAACATAATCAAGGGGTTATTTATTGAATATTTAGAGGGGAAGAAAAGAAGCCCTCGGGAATTTTCAAGAACGTAGATGTTACAAAGTTATTAACTCATTGAGGATAAGCATGATATGAATCCTAAGAAAAATTTAATCATTTCAATTTTCAATCAATTCCCACTAAAGGTCCGGTCCTAGACTATCTGTTTACAAACTCACTTGCAAAAGAAAGCACAATAGACAATAGTTGCAATGTTGTGCTTCTATGCAACTGTTTCACGGCCCTTGCAAACCGGTGAGACTTTCAACTGTAAATCAACAAGGGCCTATAGAATGAGATCTTCTTTGACCTTATTCTTCCACTATCTTATTCTAACAGTTTCCAGGTAGCACTTAGCCATTACCCCTTCAACAGCTCTTCTTAACTCTTCATGAATTCTTGATCCAATTGATAGGCGTATCAGCTTTGTTTTGGAGGATATCCGAGCAATTGAGCCAAAATTGGGGGAATTGCAGGACCTCCTCACCAAAAAAATTATTAAGGGAAATAAATCACTGGAAACAATACGATGAAAGACAGACCAATGAGGCAATGTGATTTACGTAATTGTATTAGATCAATAAAAAAAAAAAACCTTATAATCTCAATATCAACTATTAGCAATTATCCCCAAATTGTAACCCACATGAGAACCATAATCATTTTTCTGCGCTTAAGACCTACAGAAGATCGAAAAGTACCCAAATCCAAAGAAACGAAATCCGTATCAAAATATGAAATCAACACAATGCAATTCAAGGTAAGGAGAAGAAAGAGGGCCTGGGGGGAAGGGCAAGTGAACCTGAGAGAAGCAAATCCAGCAACTGACGAAATGGGTAACATCTGCGCGTTCAGTGGTGGTTAGAGGAGGAGGAAGAAGAAGAGTATTTATCGTAGGCAGCTTCGCCGATGAGGTAGATGCCAAAGGCGACGAGCGCGATGCCGAGGCCAGGAAAGGCGTGACGAAACTGGTTGGCGAGCATCGGATGCTTCCTCCACTCATCCCTCCTCCTAAAGAACTCACCTGTCGATCCCAGCTGCTTCCCCATCACTCTCTCTCTCTCTCAATCTCTCTCCACTGATCTCGCTCTCTCGTCTTCGTCGTCGATTTCCTTCTTCCTCTTGCTCTGTTTGAGGCCAAGTTTATCTCAGCTCTGGATTCGAACGGACGGCCGATCTTGGCCCACGGGCCACGGAAATACATAGTGACATAGTGACACTGGATTTTTTTTATAATTTTTAGGCCCTGTTTGTTTTACGGATGAGATAGCGTGGGATAATTAGTAAAAAGAGATAACAAGAAAGATAAGGAATGATGAGATAAGAAGAGAGATAAGGAATAATGAGATAAGAAGATGGATAAGGAATGATGGATAGTGATTTTACAAATTTATTTATTTTACGGATAAAAATCAACGGGATAAAAATTTTGACTCACGTTGATCGGCAGTCAACGACGTTGACCGCCAGCCGAAGTTGGCCGGAATCCGACCGATCGTCGGAAACTTGCCAGAATCTAGCCGAAATCCGACCGGTCGTCGGAATTCAGCCGGAATCCGACCGGTCACCGGAATCCAGCTGGAATCCGACCGGTCAACTGTCGGTCAACTGCCGGTCAATGCCGGTTAACAGCATTGACCTGCAGTTTCCTTATCCCACCTTCGGTGGAATAAGAAAGTAACACCCCCCATGGTACTTGGTTATCACACCATGGAGGGATAAGGAATAAGGAGGCAACTGGATTTCTTAGTCCTATCCGGTTTTCTTATCCACCAAACAAACAGGGCCTTAGGAAACTACTTCAGACACACCCTCTGACAGAGGTATGCCTCGTTTTTTTTTTGTTTTTTACTTTTTCATCAAAGGATAGTATACTACCATTTTTTTTGAGATAAAATAGTAGTATACTACCGTATCATCTAAAAAAAAAATCAAAAACAATAGAATACTACTGTTTTATCTCAACAAAAACGGTAGTATACTAACCTTTTATCACAATAAAAACGAGGCACACCCCTGGAGTGTGCCTAAAGTAATCAGCAATTTTTAGATGATACGGTAGTATACTACCGTTTTTGTTGAGAAAAAACGGTAATATAGTACGGTTTTTATTGAGATAAAACAGTAGTATACTACTGTTTCTGATTTTTAAATTTATTTTTTGGATGATACGGTAGTATACTACTGTATACTACCGTTTTATCTCAAAAAAAACGGTAGTATACTACCGTTTGATGAAAAAATAACAAAAAAAAAAGAAAAAAAACGAGACACACCCCTGTCAGAGGGTGTGCCTAAAGCATGTCTCATTGCTTTCGGCCCTTTTTTTTTTAATTTTAACTTTTCGATACTATACTACCGTTTTATATGACTAAAAACGGTAGTATATTACCGTTTTGTCCTACCCGACAACGGTGCTAAAATTTGATCATCACCGAACCTGTCGTTAAAGGTAAGGCCCTGAGTCAAAGATAAAGAATATATGTCCCAAACTTGAATTACAACTATGTAGTAAATGGTAAATAAGGGGTGTCGAATCACAGAGACTCATTAGTGCGAAAATCTAGCAAACTTGACTCGAAATGACGTAAAGTAAAAAGGTTGAGTGGGATTTTGTGAGATGTTGGCAAACGATAATCAAGGAGTCGGTGAAAATGAGACAGTGGAAAGATAGATAAAGCTAATGCAGCAATCTACTCAAATTCTTCGAAGTCGGTAATGCCAA
>JAOWBR010157262.1:0-12707 GCA_028571145.1 Dionaea muscipula
GTTGTTTTTACCCTTTTTTATCTATAATTTATTCACTAATATATATATACAAATTTAACTTAGTAGTACATACCTCTGATATGTCGAATGAACTTCGATCTGAAAAAGTAGGGTCGAATAATCTCTCTAGAAAAAAATAAGTAAAATGAAATTTATCGAGCTTGAGAATGTGAACAAATGAAATATTTTTCGACTATATATAGGACAATGACAATCTTATAATTATTTTAAAAGTACAGGGATAAAATTGAATTTTTTTTTAAAAATTGTGCTGCATTTTATAAAATTGATGTTACGTTTAGGATCAACCTTAATAAAAACAAAAATGATAACGGATCCATATTTCACAAATATGAAATATCAGTTTCAGAACCACGGATCCAATCAGGATCCGTTTGGTTTCACCGTTTACTGATTATTTTGAACAGCCCAGGGAAAAGGAAAACAGCTCTCTCTTCCGGAGCAGGCAACAAATCGGGCATAAAATTAATTGGACTCTTTCTTATCCAGGCGTAAAATTAATTGGACTCTTTCTTCTCCCTTGTCCCTCTCTCGTCTCATTCTCTAGCTCGCAAAGCATATCTGGCTGTGGGATTCTGCTAACAATGGTAAATATCTGCAGCACTTCGACTAAATTTTTTTCTGAATCATTTATTCATCAAAATTTGAGTTTCCTTTAACTTCTAGGATTGTCAGCAGTTGATTATCTTAATCGTTTTTCTAGTTCAGAATTCAAGCGTCTCAGTAGCTTATCCTGAATTCAACTTTCATCCAACCTTCGTTATAATTTGGATAATTTTTCTCTTTGCTCTCAAGTTTCTGTTTCAAGCTTGGTGGTGGGTCTTTGTTTTTCCCCTCTTTTTTGGTATGCAGCCTGGTTTTCATACATCTAGGTCAAGGACCCACCCTTTGATCATGCTATGTGCCCTTGGTTTACCCATTGCTTGATTCCACACGTATACTCTTAAGAGTGAAATTTAATGGAAAATAAGAAATGCCCATGAAAGAAAAGGGGTGAAAGGAGTTGAGCTAATTAGCCAAAAATTATGAATGAAACGGGAGTTCTTCAGGCAAAGTTTGGTTTATCGGGTTTTCCTTGTGTCGGCACTTTTTACCTTGGAATTCAATTCCCCGGAAATTTGCAGAGTTGGTGGTATTCAGGTTCTAAATTGTTATACCAATTATCTAGGGTTGCGAAACAGTTGCTGGTAATTGCACTGGCCCTTCAGGGTTCTAAATTCCTTGGCCTTCAACCACTACATTAAGCTGTGTTGATGGAACATTAGGATAGAGCAACTGGAGAATAAATACACAAAGCTTTGGCGTTTAGCAAATAAATAAGAGTTAGTTGACTATTGAGAGGATTGGGCGAGGTGGGAAGGAGACGCCCTGAGTTAGTGCGTCTTATGGTTGTGTGTGGGGTGTAGTGTTACGAGAAGATTTGAACGTGGTTGAATCCCACGTTCTAGGCAGTTATGTATGATCTACGTAATATGGAGTTTGAGCGTAGCTACGTGAGCCATGAGCGGAGTGCTCAATGCCTGGTTAGAATGTGGTGTCTGACGGTTGACAAGGTCTGATCGTGAGACGGTTAAAAAGGTGCACGTCCAGGACGGTTGCAAGCAGTGGAGAGCACTATAAATATTAAATAGTTGTTGAGATACAGATGCTAAACACCACCAACTCAACACACATCAGATGTGATTTTTATCTCCTTTTTTTTCTTATACTAATTAAGTAAAGTGTCACCCTGCCTTGTAATCCTCGTTGGAACTTTATTTCAAAAAGTTTCGTTCCTCACACAGTCGATATGATTTTCTTATTTTTTCCCTAAGGGGTCGATTGGATTGTGTATAAAATGAGGTGTATTAGTTATGTAGGGGGATAAGATATAGAATGTGTATTATGTTTGGAGGGTGGATCTCAGTTGATGTGATGTTTATAAAAGGGGAATTAAGATGTTAAAAAAGTTGTTTGATAATATAGAGGAGAGATAAGGTAGGGTCCACTGTAAAAAGTAGAGAGAAATAAAAAATATAGAGGACGTATTAGTTTTCGTAGGCCTCAGGCCGAGTGAAAGTTAATACACCTCAAACAATGATTTTATACACTTTCCCCTCCATATCTTTTGTTTGACAAATGATGCAAAACATTGGTTTAGCAACATATACCCCTGTAAATACATATCACCCTTGTTTTTGTTGCAGCCAATCATCGGTATTTACAGATTCACTCGTAGGCATGGGCCCACTTCTCTTATGATCAGTATTGCTTGTATCGCCCTGGTCATACCCTTCTTCAGATAGAATATTAGGGTACCCCAGCCGTCATAGTTGTTATCATGCTCTTCATGAGCTGATTCTCCATTCCTATCCGAAATATCTACCTCATCAGCACCAACCCTGGGATCTGCACCATCTACATGGTGGGTTACTTCACTGCCTACTTGTTTTGTGCCTCCATCAAAATACTAATGTTGAATTCCCCTAAGACCTAGGTTATGCTCTCTCGCTTCGCCCTAGGACTTTAGTCCGTCACTTTTCCTCCTTGTGTTTGGACGTGAGAACAATTCGTTAAAGTTCCTGCCTGCCTTTGAATGGTGCAATTTTATTACCTTCCGCTGCTTGTTTTGGTATTGATTTTATGAGGCACATTACAATGGGTATATAAGCATCTGCTATGGTGCGATTTTGCTTGATGAAACTACAATCACGAAAACGAAGTTTATTCCTCTTTTCATAGCTCCTTTGAGCACCAGAAGTTCAAACTCCAATATGTAAACAAAGAGAAGGAAAAGTGGAACATATTCGATTAGATTTTCTTTCGTTGATTATACATTGGGGACTTCACTTGATGATGGATTCCTTCCTTTCACTTGCTACACTTGTTTGTTTTCAAATATCAACTCAGCTGGATTTATGAATTGTTCTTGCTGGTGCTTTTATTTATTGGACAGACTACCTCAAAACGTCTAGCAGAGAAGAAAGTTGCCAAGTTCCAGAAGAACATCACAAAGAGAGGATCAATTCCAGAAACCTCATCCAAGAAAGGATATGATTACCCTGTTGGGCCGATTCTTCTTGGCTTCATCATCTTTGTTGTCGTTGGATCATGTACGTATCTGTTTCCCGAATGGATATATAGTTAATTGATGGCTGGCTGTTTTGATACTTCCTCCCGTCTTCTTTTGGCAGCATTGTTTCAGATCATCAGGACGGCTACAAGTGGTGGGATGGCCTAAGGAACTCGAAACAACAACGCCCTTTTTACAATCTCCGTCCTAAAATGGATGTCGTTATGATGCTTCTTTTTCTTCATCAACCTTGATATGAACATGTTGAAATGTAAAAGCTGATCTAGCTAAGCTAGCTGTAAGATATTGTAACTCTGAAACAAAATGTTTCTCATCATGCTTATGGGCTCAAGTAGAGTGATTCCTTGCTACTCTTAAATTTTTATTAAACCAGAATCCACACAAGCTTGCTCTTCAAAGCACTTCAATCCCTGCTTTCAAGGAATGAATTACTATCATGTAGACATCAACGATCACAATTTGAAAGCTTTGCATCAAGGGGTTGGTTCTGTATACAATCTTTTCATTTATTATGACAGCCGTTGGATTTAGGGATAACGGAAGATCGAGAGCATTCAATGCAGTGGATCTCATTGCATTAAATGTTAACTTCACTATCACCTGAAATATAATCTTGATCTTTTATTGCTTCTCATTATATTAAATGTTAATTTCACTATCACCTGGAATGTAATCTTGATCTTTCATTGCTTTGCTTCCAAATCCAATGATGAGCGTAAGCAACTCAACATAATACCATAAACCAGCAAAAACTAAATTAATTAACTATTGGAATCAACAAACATCAAAATATCCACGTCCTTGTAATAAATATCCTCAAATCTATGGGATTGTATACAAATAATGTATATCTAAGTACTTCAAAATGCTCCTGGCAGATGGGGGAACACTTCAACCTGGAGCTATACCCTTCTTCACAAGCATATCATAAATTCTCTCAACTTTGCTAGGTTCTATCTTAAATAATCGACCAGCATCGGAGCTACCAGCAATCTCGCCGGAGAAGATCTTCACAGTAAGTAGCTGCTGCATCTTGAGATATATTGGTGGTGGTATCTTGATTTCGCGGCAAAGTTGTTTCTCCTGCCAATACACATCAAGAACAATGATCATCTAATTTTTGGTAACCTTGTCTCCTGTTTTTATCTATCTAATTTGGTATCAAAGTACTAAATGAGTATATCTTGCTCTTTGTAAATTTCATGGTTCCACAATAGCACACTGTTCTCTTGAAACTTTATGATTTCAAAAAAAGAAGAAAAATGCATGGTTTACGGATGTTGCTATTTGGCAAGAAACGTGAAAGGGGAACCGGAAGGAATGCAGGTGGTAGTCCCTCAGCCACATAGCTTGTGGGTCCCAAAAAAAAACTGTGGATCCCACAACTTATTATGTGACTCTGACGGTGCCACCTCACCCTATCCTTTCAATATTCCCTCTATGTTTCCTGGCAAGTAGCATTGTCGATGATTTACCATGCGCCCGGCACCTTTTAGCAATAATAACAAGCCAGAAACAATGTGAATCAAGGAATGGATGGCTTACAGCTTCAGAAAGCAATTCTTCACCAGGGAAGGACAGCATCTCAGCACCATTAGCAGATCCAGGAGTACCCTGCCCAGGAGTTCTACAATTTGAATCTCTACCCAACTCTACCGCCACAGTATTCGGGGCTCCCTGGTTGTTCAGCATCACCTGAGCACTTTCCTTTGATTTTTGAGCTCTTTCTTCAGCTTCCCTCTTCCTTTTCTGTTCCAAGTATCTGTCTGCTTCAGCAGAGGTATGGCAACCAGCAGCTCGAGCTTCCTTTTTTACCAAATCAGCACCAAGTTCACATGAATGAACAGTTAATACAGGCTTAATCTATATAGTCACAATCTCTAAACTTGGAGGTTGGGCAGAAGCATTCTGTTGAATATCAGTTTAACTTGACCGTGACTCGGGCAACATGTAGTAGGAATGCCTTTCGTCACACACCAATATCAACAGAAAAAGCCAAACAACCAATCAATACAACATCGAAGCAGAAGTTGAGAGAGGAAGGAGAATGTGATTTGCTGGTACTATAGTCTCTGCACAACCATATGATAGAGGAAAATATGTAGGGTAGAACATAGTCAAATAAGAATCGATAAGAATTTTTTTGTTGTTTAAAATTTTCCCAGAAAGCTGATCATAGGTTATTCTCTCTATCAGAAAACAAGGCCATTATGTAATATAACCAAGACAAGATATATCTTTCAATAAGAGGTTGAACAATAAATTGACAGTGAGAACAACCTTCTAGGTTATAATAAAAGGAGATTATTCTTTAAAGCCAAAATGCAAATAACTGTAACTTGGTTATGTGCAGATACACATGATGAGTTTGATGCTTTGTTTTTTTGCTTGTTTCCTCATATGCGCATTAAACGCTTCGCTTCAGAAATCTATTCCTCGAGCTCTGTGGCCTTCTATCCTTAGCCTGATTCAGACTGTCTGAGCTTTGTGGCCGAGTTGGTTAATCAACATAGTATAAGAGTAGGTGTAACAAGAGGGCACGTGTTTGGATTCTGCTACCCTAGATATTTAGCATATCGTAAAAGGAAGGGATAGTGTGTGGTCGAACCTTCAAGGCCAAAGACAATTTGCGGGAATTCTATCCTAAACCTGAGCTTTGTGGTAGAGTTGATTCCTTAACAAACACAACATTGAGTTGAGCTTCCCCGAAATTCCCATTTGTTAGGTAACCTTTGAGGAACCAGAAGCTGAAGTTTAGTACTGAAATTTCCACACAAATTGGGGAAGAGAAATATAGAAATGGGGTGAAATGGTGGTTGAGATGAATGGAGAGCCTGAAAAAATTGCTGGAACTGTCCAGTTTGGTATCCAGTACCCGGAAAAATGGAGATAGTTTTGTTGGTACCAACGTGGAGAAAAAAGAAGCAAAAATCTGAAAAAAGAAGTAAAAACCAACAAAAAGCCGGAAAACTTGGGTCCACTACAGATGCTCTGAGGGTAGTTACTGGTCACATCAATAGCAGCTGCTTCTGCAACCGTGTTTTTACTTCTCTGATAATAGCAAGAAGGAAGCAGGAGGAATCAACCAAAAGATGCCAGCCAGCCAGGTCTTAGAAGCATGTCCAGTATGTATGAATCAAGATTCAAGGATTTATTTTACCTGAAGTTCCTGAATCCGTTGAAGAGTTCTATGTTCTTCTACAACAGTCCGCAGCAGATCTTCATGTTGTTCCTTGGAATGAAGGCGCATGAATGGATCATATCGACGGCATAGCTCCTTCTCTTCTTGGGACAAATCCTTCTCGAAAGGATTTGGATACAGCAAATTTCTCTCAAGTACAAAGTCCTTCCTCCTCTTCCTCTCATCAAGCCTGTAATAATGCCAAAAGGTTAATCAAGTAAAAAAAAAAACATTACAGATTAGACTCTCGGAAACTATCATCCTCTATTCACCACATTTTGATCTCTTCTGTAATAGACAAATATGTTGCATGGAAAACATGTGCCATGCAAGTGGTTGAAAAGGCCCACAGAAAAGTAAACGGAACAATAAAAGCACGGTAAGTTGTTACGATGCAACAAATGCAAAACTTGATGCAGAAAGACCTAGTTTGGTTTGGATGAAGCAATCCATTGATCACCAACCTCCAAGTATTGGCATCTACTTCACTGAACTTGCCACTAACAGCTTTTTGATGAATGTATGCCTTTCAACCTTTATAGTTTTTCAATGTGAAAAAAGATGAATGAGTAGGGTGCTCATTATACAGCACAAATAAATACCTCTTTGAATAAATACGTAGCACTCGCAACTTCAGCTCACACTCATCTTCAGTATCGGTATCCTTGAAATCCATTTCAGCAAGTAACTGCTCTGCATCGTTATCATATTCCGGGTCGAACTCCTGACGTTTGGGGTTGTAACCACTCAAGCCAACCAATGAAGGGCCTCCATCTACAGAAGAATTAGGTAAGGGAAATGCATGTACAATGAGGCTCTGGTAAACACGTCATCCCAACTTAACACTCATTTGACAAACCCAACTTCCGTGTTTCCCTCTGCACTGATGCATGCATCAATATTTCAAACACAAATGGACTGGCTACTGACTAGGCTAACCTGCATTTTGACTGGACAATAGCCGGGCACCTCTATGTAGATCTTCGACTCTGCCAAGTATAAGAAAATATATGGTGTTGACAAGTTCAGCTTCAGCAGCTTGGTCAAACAATGAACTTAATGTAAGGATTGTTATCATACTTGACCCTTGAAGGAGAAAAACGAGACTCTTCTTTCAGACTCAAATCACTGAATGAAGTAGATCCTGCCATAGCCACAGCTATCATTTAGTAAGCAATGTCATTGCCCACAAAAAGAAACCAAGTATGTACCAACGAAACTGGCTACGACCGTCTCAAAAAGCTATTTTTTCCATATACAAGACAACTATGTTGTTCTTCACAAGCTCAAGAGATTTAATAAGCACATATTGTTAATGCTTAGCAGTAACCTAATTTGTATTTGATATGTCGAAGGAAAGAACATCCCTCCAATACAGAGCTGGGAAAGCAAAAATATATTACTTTTACTCCACTCAAGTAACCAACATTCTCATCGCCATCGTCACAAATGGATCCTAAAAGTTAGAACTCTCTTCATGGTACATAAAAACAGGATGACCACATAGGACAGAACTCGGGAACAAAACACAAAGTGTGCACCAAAATCTAGGGCAGGCTCTGTATCATCATATCATATATAACAACCGAAGCCAAGTAACTACACATCCATCACGAGCAACTGAATTAACCCATCTCAACTATGCCCAAATGCATAGTGCAGTTAGTTCATGCTGAATGGATAGAACTGTGTGGTACACCGTGTCACCTCTGCCCAAATGAAGCAAAAAAAAGAACTACCAGCAACTCGGACCTAAAAAAGGAACAAGATTGACAAACGGCATCACGAACCTTTCTTGTCCTCATTGTTTCCTTTAGCCATAGCAAGAAGCTCGTTTCTGTTTTTTCCAACCACATGAGTCATATCCTGCAAGTCAAAATATTTTAGACCTTGTTTTGGCAAAAGGAATTCAGACAACATAAATTGTATTTCACAACTCATTGACACATACCGGAAGAGGAAAACATGGTGAGTTCAAATATATATTCTTATAGTGAGTAATACATTGCTCCTTGTTCTTCGTCCCTACATGCTCAGCTACCTCAGCCCAGTTTCCCAAGCCATACATTTCAAGTCCCTGTATTGACAAGATTTCCACAAAATGGTAAAAGGATAGCTGCATTAGTCAGATATTAAAAAAGTTTAAATATACAGCATTGATCACATATAACCAGCCATTGTCCAACAAAAGCACAAAAGGGCTTCATACCTCCAAAAGCAAAATCTCTTCATCGGCATTCCAATCGGAACAAATGAGAGGGAAAGATAAGCTGTCCTGTTAAAACAAAACGCAAACAAAAATCATGAACAAGGAACAGTGTCCAAATAGGACAATTTTCTCCACTCCGCAGTAATTTTGCCAGAATTCTACCCATGGATCAAAATCATGGCAACATTAACAATAGCGGTAGCGGTTGTAGAATTGGGAGAGTGGGGACGTGGGTGAGTCAGGTGACATGGTTGCCGCAACCTCTTTATCATTTTTAATTATGTAAGATGATTCTACTACTTGCATTCACCTAATTTTACTTAAGAACCCAAAAGTAATCATTTCAAGCCCAGATGGCATGGAAATGGAAACAAGAAACAGAACACAACACGAAATGAAACAGAGTAAGTCAGCTGTCAAGCTAACTTACAAGTGGCAAGCCTCATAATAGCACAAACAAGTACCAATAATTGAACCTATGACATTGTGAAATTGAGTTTCTTGTCGGACCAGTTGGACTACCAGAGAACTGGTTGAATAACGTGTTTTTCTTGTGCATATGGAGTTTCTCATCAGACCAGCTGGGCTACCAGAGACACGATTAAAAGGCGTAGTTTTCTTTGATTGTTCTCCTCCTCTTCTTTCGACTTTTTTTCTTTCTCACTTGTTTCCTAACTTTTCAAAAGAGTATTGATTGTACGAGTATCAAGCCAATATCGTACCATACAAAGAAATATCAACCATATCAGCCGAATCGGTCGATACAGAACCATTTAGGAAAAAAATTATCATATCCCGGTTAATAGTGCATCGACAATCCCAAAATCCAATATTTTATGGTACGATATATTGGCAGATCTTTAGTTCCACGATTCTACCTTGACAAAAAGAGAATAATCAATTCAGCATTACTTAAATAAATAAAATTAAACTATATCAATTATCAAATAAAGGTTTTCAAACGATTTAGTTGGATGATGGAGCAATTATGAGCTGATTCAACCTAGAGCAACCCCAGACTATCTCAAAAGAACAGTAAGAGGAGACCAAACTTCCATTGGAGAGAATGAAGAAAGATAGAGAAACAACATGTAGATATGGTGAATGAATGCCTTTCTACCTTTCTAGACATGTAGAGAAACAACATGTAAAGATGGAGAAAGGCAGAGAAGTAGCATTTAGAAGTTGAAGTATGGAAGTTTCTACAAAAATGACAAAAAGAAAAGGAAAATCAGATCAGTGTCCTCTTTTGACAGAAAATTGAATCAAGAGACTTGAAACAGTGAAACCAACCGAATGCGTTACTTTTTTTAAGAATCAAGCTACTATTTAGAAGAGAGAAAACTGAGACTATAGTAAAGAAAAACTTATAGAGATAATCTACTAACCATAACCCTGTAAGGATGATTGCTTTTATGAGGTGTCACCTCTGCACCGACAGAAAAGCATTCAACACAAAGGTCAAAATCAGGACACACGGCACATTTGATACGAATTCTTCCAGTAATATCTTTGTTGCAGTAATTGCAGTGATATAAAGCCTTCTTTCCATCAGCTGTTACTTGACCTGGAAGAGAGAGATCAGAGTCCATTAGGAGGATGCAAATGGTTGAAGGGGGGGGGGGGGGAGAAAACAACAGCTAGGCTTTAAAGCAAAATCATGCATGTTTCTTGTACAGTTATGGAAAATAGATCAAGCAGATTGCCACCAAAAAGGGTTAATATTAGATTTCCACCAAGGTGAAATGGGGAAGTTATCAAGGTAAATCCACCATTCTCGGTATCCTAAAGTGAATCTGTTAACATGGATACAAGCACTAACACGGTGATCAATGGAGGAATCACATACAAGAAACTCAACATACAACGGATATACAAGAAAATACCTGCCAGAGCAGAATCTAAATTGTCTCCACTTGAGGCATTCTTTTTTCTCCTTGACCTGAAAAACAAAACAATGACCTTAAAGTTACAATCATATAATCTCTGGAAGAAGGAATATGAGTAAAATTTAACTAAGATTACATATGGATACATGATTTCCTACTGGCTGTGGCTTTGCATGTATGCCAAAAATAAATCATGCTGTCATTTTCCATTTTAAGGTTTACTTTTTCTGTTATAATCAATCAGGCTGCAACAAAACAATGTCTAAGGACTGATCCTTTCTAAAACACAATAGACATGCCACTTGCCAGTGACAATCAGCTGAAGTTGAAAACCACCCAACTAGGACATTCACAAACAAGCTAGGATCTCAAGAATAGTGTTCACTTGGTGATGTGTACCTAAGTGATCAATGAAAAGTTGAGAGAATCCAATCATATTTAGTTCCACGTGTTAAATGCAAGCCACCAACCATTACTTATTGCTCTAAAAACCAACAGGAACAACTTTCACAAATCCAGCCACAATAGGCTTTGCTCTCACATTGTGCTAGTGTACTGTCTACAAATTCACAAGCCAAAATTTGCAACAACTAAGTCCCTTTAGGTCTCCTATTCCTGATTGGCCCAAGAAAAGGGAAGAGTACTTGTTATTAGTAGTAGCAAACTTTCGATCTCAAATCTTCAATTCATCTTATCCAATTCTCTAATGTAGGACACAACTTAGTAAGACTCCCCAACTTAAAGGCAAGACATCTAATCTCCAAAATCTAATCCAAAGACTTCACCACTGGAAGCTCTAATGGATTGCAATGTCTTTTCATGCATCCGACTACTCTACGCTTCATAGCAAATATAATAACTATAAGATTTGTGTCCCATTTACAATACATCTCTTTTGCGCACTCTGCATCATTATAATACACAAGAATAGTCTTCCACTTAATGAACCAAATCACCACTAGCATTTTGTCATGGGATTTCACTGAATTTCACCAAAACAATTCCACAATTCAATCTTCATGGGCATCACATTGCCCTGAAGAAACGCAATCCATAGAAGGTTGGGATGATACAGGAAAAGTTTAAACTTTCTGAGCTCAATCATGTATTGGATCATCATCCGAATAATCTGAACTATACAAGATACCATTTTCATATTCAAGTCACCATTTTTGGTCGATCCCATTGTGGCTACAGGTTCTAGCCTATCAGCAAAATAATCAAAACAACCTACCATTTCAAAAACTCTTTTCTTTGAAATTAGAAAGTAAAAGGAAGAGTACCTAAAAAAACAGCTGCCCTATAGCTAAATCAAAAGTCAATTAAACCAAAGCTCAGAATACATCAGTATTAGCATTGTAGAGAACCCAGAACAGTAAATGGACTTATCAATTGATAATGGGAAAGAGAATTTCAAATGCAGACCTCTGAGTAGGGTCATCATCAGCATGGAAAACGCCCCTAGAACGACCCATTTTCTTTCCTTTCTTTCTGATGCTGAAAAGATGAAGGACCCCAGGTGATGATGAACTTTAGAATTGACGTTGAGAATTGAGAAACCCCCCGAAGTAGAAATTGAAATCTCATCCCCTCTCAAGCATGATCAGAATCAAAACTGGAGAGGAGATTGATTTTCGCTGGGTGCTGCTGTTCATCGGTTGCCGAGGGAAGCTTGTTTGCATCACATAGCTCTGCAGGGAAAGCGGATGCTCTCTTTTCGCACATGCGGATCTTTTCCTCGTTCAGACACCCAGAAAATTTGAAGGAATTTTCACTTAGAGCAAGTACATGGGTGAGATGGAAATTAAGTTTTATTTTGGAGGTTTATAACCATGAATAATAAAAAATAAGAGGTTGTAAAAATTTTGGATTCCAAATAAAAAATGTAAATGAGATTGTATTTAATTAAAATATAACTTTATTATCTTTTTCTATTTAATTAAAAAAAAATTTGCGCCAACATTTTCCGTCAATAAATTTTCCGCCAATATTTCCCACCAACACTTTTTTCTATAAATGTGACCAACATGATGTCTTAATTGTACGTTTCATTACAAAGCTTCCTGTCTAAATTACATATTATGGCTAGGCATCCTGATATTCTACAAAATATCTTCGATAATATTGACGACTTCGACGATGAAGACGTGATTCTCTTAGCTGCCATACAAGAAGAAGAAAATGCTCGTGAGAGACAACTTATGCGTCGTCGTTGTTCTATTATGGGTGATAGAGTAATTAATCGTGGTCGATATGGTGGTGCTGAAAGATTATACCGTGACTATTTCTCGGAGAATCCAACATACCCACCACATCTATTTCGAAGAAGATTTC
>JAOWBR010157273.1:0-12706 GCA_028571145.1 Dionaea muscipula
ATGAATGGGCAAGTGAACATACCTTGAGCTTGGGTGGAGACCCCTATTTATAGGGGTGGGAGTTGTGGAAATTACCAGAATGCCACTGGATGTACGGACTGGCTGTCAGGCCACCGGGCAGGATCACCGGCCAGGATCACCGGGCAGGATCACCGAGCCGGGCCTGAAGGTGAGGGGGCATGTGGAAATCTGACATGAACATAGAAAGTTATGTCCCTCCTTGACGGACCTCAACCAGGATCAGAGAAGGTCAGAGAAGACACCCTAAGCGCATCGTCTTCGGGGTGGGCTTCCCTGAATGAGGAAAGAGCGTGTCCCAAGACCTCAAATGGTGGAAGTGATGTCATGAGCCGGCTTCCGGCAGGCCACCGGCCAGGGCCCCCGGCCAGGACCCCCGGCCAGGGTCATGATGCAGCAAACAGTCCGGCCAGTCTATCTGGTCTTCTTGTCCACATAAGCAGGGGTGAATACCTGTATATCAATCACAAGACAACAAAACCCCCAAAAATCAAATTAGACCCAAAAGTGGGTCATGTGGGATTTGATCCATGGTCCATCCTCATGCCATCCATGCCAAAGTCCAAGTCTCTACCAAGTGGGCTAACCGATTTTCTTGTTAAATACAAGAACCAGGTTCATGGAAAACTGGGTCGTGACACACAGGCTGCTCTTTCCTCCTTGGAGCGGGTCGGAATCACCTTCATCCTTTCATTCACTCCTCCCCTGATCTGGCCGGATCCTGTCCGCCGGTCGGAGCCGCCTCATCCCGATCGGACCGGGACTTTGATGATCGCCTCTGGAGGGTCCTAGGCGCTGACCGCTCCCGAGATTTTTCCAAGAGTATCAGCGTCTATAATTCCTGAGTTCGCTTCTTTGTGGTTGTCGTCGGGTCTCGGACAAGTTATCGCGGTTCGCGTCACGATTGGGGTCGTCGGGTAACGGATCCATCAGGTTCGAGCTGAAAGATCTTGACGTCAAACGATTCCGGTTCGGGTTCCGCCACAGGTTGTCGGGATTCAGGCATGATCGTTTCACCGGGGAAGAGGAAGCTTAGTAAACTGATCCTTTGTTGGATCGGGCAGGTCGATCGGGCAGGCAAACCGACCAGGCAACCCGAGTGTGTCTTCATGCTTGGAAAAATCCGATCATTCCTGATTCACTTGAGTAAGGGAAAAATATTCGTATATCAATACCCCATGTTATTATTTTTCTCCCATAATACATGAGATATGAGATTAAATAATCCTATCCTATGTCCCTATTCCGACCTCCAAAATTTGTTAGCAATCAGGGGATCAGAAATGGTTGGAATAGTATAGTCTAATCTTATGTTCTTATCCTCCAATTAAATAGGGCCTAAAAGTTATAAACACAACGTTCTATTGAATTGTGGTTAGAGCATCTTTAATAATATTCTCTATTTTTTTCTCCAAATTTAGTTAAAACAAACCTTCTTTATTTAGGGATTCCTTATTTCAACAATACTTTCTATTCTTTTTTTATTTTATTTAAATATTAATTTATTATAAATATTTATTTGAAGAACTATTTATTAAAATAAAAAAATAAAAATTAAATAAAATAATAATATAAAAAGTATTGAATAGTGATTTCTTAAAAATGTGAGATATTATAGCCATCTTTTATAAAAAGGACGATAATAGAGGTTTTGTGGAAAATGTTTTATAAGTTGGAAACTTGGAATCCACTGATGACTACCAAATAAGGAAAAAAAAAATCCAAAAGATCTAGGGTTCCTTCAATCCTTTCGTGTATTTTTCATTTTTTGTACGGGTTTGTGTTCCATCTCCCTTTTCGACGACGGTGTAACCTACTTTGATAATCACGACGATTTTCATCTCTGCAGGATGAATTTTCCTCTGATATTCCCAATTTTGAATATGCCGGGGTTCCATGAAACCCTTTTGTTTAAATTGTTATTTGTAAATATTGCATAATCCGAAGCCAAAAGTTCTGATTTTGTATCGATTAATATGCGGGGATCGCAGAAAGCAAAAAGGGTTTCTTGGGCTTCTGATGGAAATATTTGTCAGGTATTCCTCCATGAAAATTTCGTTTCTTCAAACCAGCTATAATTTTAAATTTCGTTTCGAGTTCTAGCTATTGATAAGTTATTGAATTGAGCGATGTATTTTCTTCTTTAGATTAAGAAGAAGGTTCTTAATGCTGATTTTCAGTAGGTCACTCATCCTGTTATATTCTTTGATTGACTTGATTGTCACTATTATACTCTTTGATTGTTTTCACTAACTGGAAAATTTGTCAAGGGGTGGAAAAAGGAAAAGAATGAGTTAAAAATTTAGACTATTTAGTCGTGGTTGATGATACTTTGCTTATGGCGGACTGACTTCTCAAGATTCACTTCCATGTATTGGCGGTTCCAGCAGGGCAAATGTTGATAGAAACAACTTGCAATTGAGAAAAAACAATTACTCTAAAGTCCTCTAGGAGTCACATTCCATTCAACAAATACAGCGGGTAATTTTACACCATGGAAAATATGCTTGCGAATTGTGGATTTGAAATTTTAAATACCAGCGGGACTAAACTTGCCTTACGAATCTGTTTAGCTAGATGTTAGTAGGGTTGTCAAGGAGTAAATCAGATTATGCTACTGCAAGCTCGGGTGACATTAGATCTTTATCAGTTTGGTCGCTGATTAAGTGCCAGTAAGGGAACCATTCATGAAACCTTTAAGATGTTGGAGCATCAAGGTTAGAAATCTTACATACAACTGTTCAAACATTACAATAGATTCGATTGTTTTTTGTACTCAAGTTATGGAGAACTATTTAGGTAGCATACTCTAGGTATTTGTTATTGGAGGATAACAGCAGATTTAGGTAAGGAGGAAAATGACATTGGTTTCTACTTACTGGTGGGGAACATTGTTCTGTGAAAATTGCTATAGGCTTGAAGGTTCTGATTGAGAGATAAGGGTTGGGTGTTTAACTATTTTAGCTAACAAAATGTATACTAACTATTCCATGCTTGACCTGTAGCAGTGAATCTGAGAGTAAAATTATGTGAAAATGGTTCCCCAAATAAAAGAAAAACGAGGCTGAAGACAATCCAATAGATCTGTGAAATATTCTCATGCTGCAACTTTTATTGGGTACTAAAGAGGAAGGCATTTGTCAAATTCTCAAAGGCTACACAATGTTGTACTAAAGAGGATGCTTTACATCAGACGGATTGAAGGAGATAGATAAGAATGGTCGACCTCATTTAGGGGGAAGTAGCCGCAAGAGACGAAGCAAAATACGTTGGATAGGATTGGGAGTTATGCTGTGGTTGAGTCTCTTGTAGTGTACATGATGCTATATGCTATGTGTATTGCTATATGTCTTAGTTATTATTATATTTTAACATAAGTCTAATATACGGATTAGGTTAGGACAATGCGTGTTGAATAGCCGACACACAATGCATTATATTTGTCGGACCTTGTATGCACGTATCCCACGGATACGTGCGATCGACCCACCTAGTGGGAAGGGGTCATGAGGATTGATTGATTGAGTCTTTCTCAGTTTTTCTGTGTTATATGTCTTTTCTTTCTTTTTTATGTGGGGCTGTGGGGGTGGGGAGCAATTAATGCGACTACCTGCTTTCTTCCTGTGGCCTGTTGCTTTGGCTTGGCCATACATCAGAACAGGGAGCAGGTGAGAGAGAAATTGAGGAAGTGAGTGTGCTAATGGATTCATCTTTAGTGGCAATTGGTTAATGTAGGCTTAGCGTTGGTTTGCCTCTCAGGTTAGTTGTATGGAACTTAGTACTGAGCTGTTTTATCTTGTCCCAATTATGTAACTTACTGAGGAAGAGATTCAGAGGAAGAGAAGAGTATAGAGTTGAAGAGGAAGAGAAGATCAGAGAAGAGAATTGAGATCAGGGGAGAGGGTGAACAGAAAATTGGGGAAGAAGAAAGATAGAGATCTTTAAATTCTTTTCATTCATTCACACCTTAGTGTTCGGCTTGCCTTTCCTGTTCATCCCGCGTTTTAGTACTTGATTGTGTTTTAATGCTTGGCTCGCCTTTCCTGCTCGTCTCATGTTTAGTGTTCGGCTTGCCTTTCTCCGCGGATGCCTCCTAGACCAAGCAGTCTTTCTTCCCAATAGGTGTGTCTAGCATGAACCTTCTCTTGTTCTGTTCTTCCTTGGGAGCTATTAATAGGTTACAAAATACTGATTAAACACTATCGTGGAGGTTTTCGAATGAAAATGTGGCTTTTTTACTGTTCAACTTCTTTTTGTTTGGAGTTGTGTTTGGACATAGCATATTTTCATGCTATTTGATGTAGGATACCAGTTCCCTATGAAAAGGAGGGGAAATTGGAGACTTATTACATCTACCGATGCCTTGAATTAGGTCCGGTTATTTCTATCAGAGGATCCTCCTTCACAAGTTGGGTCTGTCACCCAAGACCATCTCCAAGCGAAGAGAACATCTCAGATTTTACAAACATCTTACGTTCTGCAGTCAACTGGATTAGTTCCTGATGACAGTTTGCCACCAGGATTTGAAGAATACAGTCCTGCGAACCAATTGAAAAATAAGTTGGCCCATGTCCTTCTAGCTAAATGGCTATGTCCTCCAAGAGTAAGTTTCTTCTATTAGTGCTTTCAGTCCAGTTATTACTGTTTTATCAATGATGGTGTTAATTTTATGTTGGACCTCTGTTTGTTCAGTTTATATTGAATGCCGCATGGCAAGTAGTGGCAGGTGAGGAAAGCAGAGAAATGGAAATTCAAAACCAGCGTGAAATGAGGGTGCTTGAAGCAATCTATCCACGGCCTTCTGCCATTCCTCCAAAGTTTGACACAATTATCTCGATCTTGAATTTGACTGATTTTCTAGTCTTTACCTGTTTTATACTGAACCTTTAATGTCTTAATGCAGTGCTGCTGATGCCTTAGATACAGAGAATCCTCTCCTTGATGACGGAGCAACTCCTTCAATCCCCATTACTCCTATTGAGGAGGAAGATGCAATGGAAGATGTCCCACCGGGTTATGCTCCTCTGGCTAGTGCCTCGGTTAGCTCATTGGCATCCGAAGCTTCTCACGAAACATTGCCCTCTGGTCAGAGTAGTACACCTCAACCTTTGGGCCCTCTTGAGAATGGAAGATTAGCAGCTGGCATGGCAGTCAATGGTCAAGTCAATCATGGAGCAGACACAGCATCTGCTGCCTCAGATGCTCTTGCTGCTTTGATCAGAAGTAATGAACCAGGGAACTTGATAGACCATGACTTGCTTGTAAAGATTCTAGGTAACCCAAAAGTTTTGGATGGATTAGTCAAGCATCAAGGTGCCAACTCCATCTTCCAAAATGCACCCCTTTCCTTGGAGCCCTCGCAAATGGCTTCACAGCAACTGCCCACCACAATTCCCCTTGGTGGTCCAACTCCTTTCCTGTTCAACAAGATGGAAACTAGTTCATCTTCCTCAGTAGTGACTTCGAATGGGCCATTTCATTCTCCATTTGTCCTACACCACAACCCAAACCCCCCTCCCTTGGGTGGAGTAGCTCAAGTACCCTATGCACATTCTGGAAGCGCTTCTCCGGCAAAGGACTCGAACTATTACAAGAGTTTGATTCAACAGCATGGTGGAGATAAGCAACCAGAGACTCTCCCTTCAATTAGTGGTGCCTACAACAAGCTTCCAGGGCCAAGTCGTGATTCTATGATGAGCTCTAGACCTAAGTTCATGAAGCCTTGCACATACTTCAACAGTTCAAAGGGGTGCCGGCATGGAACAAATTGTGTTTATCAGCATGATGTGTCTGTCCAGCAAAGGTTTGAAAGCATCCCTGAGATGCAGAGTACTAAGAAGACTAAGATGGATAGGGGTATGGATATAGGAGGTCCACAATCATACTGTTGATTGTTTATGGCAGTGGTTGGAGAGGTGATTTACAGAGGCAGGGATTACTGAGATTATCTCTTGCCACATTGGCAACGGGAGAGAATCAACTTTCCTATTCCTGTTGACAAGCCCATGATGCTGAGCCGTACGTGGAGGGGCGGAGATTGTTGCCTAGCTAGCTCCTGTGCTTTCCTCATCGCTACCTGGCCAGAGCCCGGAGGGGTAATCTTAAACTTGTACTTTCTTTATTTCTACCCTGTGAGCAGACGTACACACTGGAGTTGACAAAATAAAGCAACCATTGAAAAACGATTAATCTTTCTTTATTTTGCACTCCACTGTGGTCTGGTCTGGATCGGACTGGATGGGCAAAGAGACCAAAGTCACACCCAAATGGACCGTGGTTAATGGTTTGGTGTTGTTTGGTTTGCCACTCGTTCTTTTTTCTTTAAAATAAACTGCAATTTTTTTCGATAAAATAAGACTAATTTCACCAAATTTGTTAATGACTTTTTGTAATGCAAAGGAAGAAGGAAGAAAGTGAGAGAGAGAAAAACAGAGCCCATATATCGACTGATCACCAGGATAGATCGTGGGCTCATAGTGGACAAAGCCATGCAAATGCAATCATCATACTCACTTCCAATGTTTTTACTTGGTTTCTCTTTTTGGAGATTTTCCAATGTTTCCTATTTCTTGCCCGGCTGGCGGATTTATGACGTGTTTGTTTGATTTGGGCACATACTTGACCGCAAAATCGAGCATGCAAGAACTAGGATTCTACTTGATATACGGATATTTACCCCTTGAGTAGGTGAACTGAAAGACCACACGGATTGACCGGGAATTTTTTCAGGATTTTTGGGCACGCTCGGTATGTGGGCTCGGTATGTTGCGTCCGGTATGTGGGCTCGGTATGTTACGTCCGGTATTAGCGTCCGGTATGCTTTGCCCGGTTGCAGGTTCGGTAACCGTCTCGGTATGCACGCTCGGTAAGGTCTTTATGGTAATTTCGCCACCTTCCCAACCCCTATAAATAGGGATCTCCTCCCCACCTCTCAGGTACGGGTTCATTTGGCATCTCCTCCCTTGAACGCTCGGAGCTCGCTCGGTAGTGCACGCTCGCTTTCACGCCCGGTAGTGCCTGTCCGGTAAGCCTCCCTCGGTACCCTTCGTGCACGCTCGGTAGTGCACGCTCGGTAGCCTCCTGCAAGGGGTCCTTTTCCATCTTCCACACTTGTTGACTTAGGTATCAGAGCGTTTCCTCGAGCTAACACCTCGGGGTACCCTCTGATGAATTTGTTCGTCCGTTTCAGGCCATCGGAGTCATCCTTCCTCAAGTACACTCCTCCCCCGAGCCGACCGGATCCATCTTCAGCCAGACCTCTCTGAACTGGTTCTGTTCGGGACTTTGGTGATCACTTTTGGAGATTTTTCCTAGAGTATCATTTGGCGCCATCTGTAGGAAGAGACTGAAAGTCACGACCTTCCTTTCTTTCTGGTGACTACGATGACACGTTCCAAGAACCTTCCTCTTCCCATTCCCACTTCCAACAACCCTCCTCCTGCTGCTGACGATCCCGAAGACCTCAACCCTGAGGACCTCAACCCCGAGGATGCTTTGGCTCCTCCTCCTGCTGCCCTTGCAGCCCAGCCTCCTCAAACCGGTTTGTCTGCTGCTGCGAACCCGGCGACTGTCATCCCTGACGACGTTGGAGAGTCTTCCCGCCGTCCTGTCCAGATTTGGATCAACCCCGTCACTTGGGAGGGGGTGACTCAGATGATGAGCACCATGATGGATCGCTTTTGGAGAGAGGTTCAGACCCGGATGCCCCAGCAGATTCCTCCTTTGGCCACCGTCGAGGAGCGGGCTCCTGTTGTTCCGGAGCGCCGAATCCCGACAAGGGAGGAGTGAGGCAAGTTCGTGCAGATTGGCTCTGCTCCCCAACCATCTCCAACTGAGGTGCAACACATTCCCCATCAGCCGCGGCAGACCAATTCTTAACGCCGCCAGCCGGAACACCACTCCATTCCGGCCGAGGATAGTGACGATGAAGTCCACGAGCTCTCCTACACTGCCATGGAGAACCAAACTCGACAGCAAGCCGTCCATGCTGCACCGTGCCCTGCGGCGAGACCCTTCACTCGGGACGTGCTTTACGTTCCTTTCCCTCCGGGCCTCAGATTGCCCCACTTTGAGCAGTATGATGGCTCCACCGACCCGGAGGACCACGTTAACAGCTTTGAGATCAATATGCAGCTGTATAACGTGGATGATGCTATCATGTGTAGAGCATTCCCCTCTACCTTCAAGGGCACTGCCAGGAAGTGGTATGCCTCTCTTGCTCCGCTGTCCATCTCGCGGTTCTCTCAACTAAGAGAGGCTTCATTGGCAAGTTTGCCAGCTCCTACGCCTTCAGTCGGGCTGCTCCAAGCCTGTTTGCCATCAAACAGCGGTCTGACGAGTCATTGAGGGACTTCACGGCTCACTTCAACAAGGCGTACATCCAGATCCCCGGTCTGAGTGCGGAAGTTGCGATGGTGGCTCTCCAGACTGGCCTGCGCCAGGGAGCGTTCACTGATGATTTGATTCTCTATCCACCCCGTTACTTTGGAGAATTCCTAAGGAGGGCCCGCAGCTACATAACACTCGAGGACCAGAACCGAGCTTGGGCCACTCTTGACAGTGCTTCCTCGCGCCCCTCTGAGCGGAGGAATGAGGCTAGACATGACAGGCCGGACAAGCGTGGCCGTCGGGAGAAAAGATCTATCGTGCGGGACTTCCGCCCCTGGAGAGTTTATGGTCCCAAGAGGACATCCCACCATGGGTAGGGAACGAGGTCCGAACCTCCATTCCTCAGAATCCTCTGCCTCCCAGACCTGTGGCCCCCGTTTAGACACGACCACCATCTAGGGCACAGGTCAAACCTACTCAGTGGTGTGATTACCACAAGAACTATGTCCATGGAACTGAATAGTGTCGTGTTCTGAAGAGCCGCCGGGATGCCTAGAACAAGACCGAGAATCAGCCAGCACGGCGACCCCCGACAGATAACTGCAACGCGCCCCCTCAGGTCAAGAGAGATAGAAGCAGAAGCCCCGATCCGCCTAGCAAGAGGCCTCGGATCGACAGCCAGGGCGGAGTTGTCATCGACGTCATCCACGGTGGCAACTTTAGCAGTAGAGATAGCAACCGGAGCAGGAAGAGATATGCTCGCGGTGAGCACGTTAACTCCGTCACCAGCACCTCCCAGGAAATGGTGGACCAGACAGATGTTCCTCTGGTTTTCAACAAGGAGGACGAGGCCGAGGTGAAATACCCTCATGAAGACGCCATCTTGGTCACTGCTTTGATCAAGCATGTCCAGGTTCAGAAGATCCTGGTCGACAACGGCTGCTCTGGCGATATCCTCTACTATAATGCCTACAAGAGACTGATGAAGGCATTTAGTATGAGGACGAACCAACTCTCTCCCATCCCCACTCTCCGGATTCATCGGCCATTTTATCAGAGTCAAGGGAGAGATCACCCTTTCATTCACAGTTGGAGACACGGATGTTCGAACCACGCTAGACGTGAAGTGGCTAGTAGTGGACGCACCTTCTGCCTACAACGCCATCTTAGGCCGCCCCACTCCGGTCAAGATGAGAGCTGTCATTTCCCCTTACCACCTAATGCTAAAGTTTCCGGCAAGGAGAAAAGTTGGAAAGATGTTCGGAGACCAGGAGGTCGCCAGACAGTGCTATCTAGTCTCTATAGATAGCAAGGCTAAGTTTGGCGAGAAGACCGATAGCAAGGATGAAGAGACTCCAGGAGGTGTCCACTGTGTCGAGGGCCCACCCGAGGAGAGGGCTCAGCAAGTGGAACCTTTAGAGAAGGTTTTCTTGATTGAAGGAGACGCGAGATTTGTGGTATAGATCGGGACCCTGATGCAACCAGATCTTCAACTGCAACTGATTGACTTCCTTCGACAGAACCGAGATGTTTTTGCCCTATCGATTGATGAGATGGTGGGGATCAGTCAGGATATGATTGAACATGCCTTAAGCACCAACCCGGCCAAGCGACCCATCAAGCAGAAACATAGACGACTCGGGGGCGAGAGCATTGACGCTGTGAAGGAAGAGGTTCAGAAGTTGTTGGCAGCCAGGATCATCAGAGAAGTGTTTTACCCGGAATGGCTCACCAATCCAGTTCTTGTGAAAAAACCCAACGGGAGTTAGAGGATCTGCATCGACTTCACTGAATTGAACAATGCCTGCCCCAAGGATAGCTATCCACTCCTCGACATTGACACCTTGGTTGACGCCGCTTCTGGCCATAACATGCTCAGTTTTATGGACGCCTTCCCCGGGTACCACCAGATCCGCATGAAGAAGAGCGATGAGGAGAAGACAGCATTCATCACCCAGGATGAGACCTTTTGCTACAAGATGATGCCCTTTGGCTTGAAGAACGTCGGGGCTACCTACTAGAGACTAGTGAATAAGATTTTTGCTCTCGTCATTGGGAAGATCGTCGAAGCATATGTCGACGACATGTTAGTGAAGAGCGTCACGGAGAATGAGCATGTGACGGCTCTAAAGTTTGCATTCACCATCCTCTGGAAGTACTCCATGAAACTTAAACCGAAGAAGTGCACCTTCGGAGTGACTTCCTGAAAGTTCATTGGATTCATTGTGACGAGGAGGGGGAACGAGGCCAATCTACAGAAGATTCAGACGATCATTGACATGGCTCCCCCTCGGAACGTGAAAGAGATCCAAAAGCTGACCGACAAGCTGGCAGCTTTGAGCCGATTTCTGAGTCGGTCCGCTGACAAGAGCCTCCCATTCTTCAAAGTTTTGAGAGGCCAGAAGGAGTTTGAATGGACTCCAGAATGTTAGAAAGCCTTTGAAGATTTAAAAACTCACCTCACTTCTCCACCCCTGCTCACCAAGCCTGTTCCAGAGGAGACACTCTTCCTCTACCTGGCCATCTCCGACTTCGTCGTCAGCTCAGTGCTAGTGAGAGAAGACAACAAGGTTCAGAAGCATGTCTGTGATAACCCGTCCCGGTTTCATCACGGTTTGACTCCGGTTCGGTTTGATCCGAGTTTAAATTGAATTTAAGTTGATTGGGTTATTTTTAATAACTCGATGGGCTTTTATTTAATTTAAATTCATTTACTTTCGAGAATCCTTCCTAGCCCAGCTGGTTAGGGGAGCGGAGAAAGGGAGTTATGGGATTTGAATTAAGAAGTCGCGGGTTCGAGGCTCGGCGACTACTTTTAATCCTTCGATTCTTCTTTTAATTATTTTGAGGTTGAAATTATCATTTCATCCTTGGAATTAATTAAAGGATTAATTAATTGGGATTAAAGATCAGTTTCAGAAACTCCCGTAAGTTTTCTTCTTCTCTTCTTCTCTTCTTCTCTTCTCCTTTCTCACGTATTCTCTTCTTCTCTCTTCCTCTCTCTTTGTCGCTGGCAGCAGAAGGTAGGGGAGAGGATCGACGTCTCGGCTTGTCACACGGAGGTGATTTCATTGCCTCGTCGTCTCAGGGTCCCCGGTGAGTGTTTTCGCGATTTTCCCTTTTTCTCTTTCTTTTGATTTTGACCCTAGGGATTGAAGGTGATGATTTGTTGTTGTAATCTGGTTTTGTGTTGATCATGGGACAGCGTTGAAGGTGTGAGAGGATTGGAGCCTTCTCTTTGATTTGGGATTTTTCTATCGATTTAGGTATTTTTTTTACCGATCCCTTTTTCTTCTTTTTGCATTGTGGTTGTAGGTGGGTGATTAACCCCCATCGGTAGATGTTTTGGATGTTGTTGATTGCTTTTAGGTTGATAGATTACCTTTCGTTTTGAGAATTTGGTTGTTTTGATCGTTTTTGGGGTTTTCGGGATTGGTTGGATTTGTCATCGGGCTAGATTTTGATGTGGTTTGATTGGGTATGTGTTAGGGACGTGTTTAGGTCTCTTTTGATGCATCATTTCATGTCGTTTGGTGTGTTGGTCGATTGGTGCATCGTGCTGCGATTTAGTTTTGGCGAAAATTGAGTTCCTGCGAATTCTGCAGAATTCCTACGCAGGAGACGTCTCCAGGGACGTCTCCAAAGACGTCCCGGGGACGTCTCTCAGAGGCTTTGCCGCGTTATGTTCTCTTTCTGTTCGTTCCCCAGAGAAGGGAGGACGTCCCTAGGGACGTCCCCTATGGGTCATTTGACTTCTCTTGTGTTCGGGACTTTTGTTTGAGCCTTAGTTTTGGTCTAGCTTGTTGGTAGGCATCCTAGGTGTTGCGTTGGGGTTTGTTAGTGACTTGTGGACATGTTTAGCTTGGCTTAAGCATGGTAGTGATTTCTTCCTTGTGGTGACTTGTAGACGACGACGTGATCGTTTATGGCTGCCACTAGTTGGATTGTTTGCTTAGCGTGTGGACTAGCTTTGTCCAGGTGAGGGGTGTACACATTCCTTCCTTCTCACATTCCTCGTTTCTTGAGCCTTTTCTCCTTGATGCCTCCTTGTTATGTTTTGTATGCAGTCATGCTTTGCTTTCCTTATTGTATGTTCACACTCGTTGATTTATTTATATATCATGCTGTGGTTGTTTTATTTATTGTTTTATACCCGCACGAGCCCTGTCTGATTTTACTGTAAGATTGAGTGTGGACTTGGTGAGGCATCATATATTATCTTAAGGATTGAGAAGAGGGTGAGATTACACCCTATAAGTAGAGGATGAGATTACATCCTTTTAGGATTTGAGAGAAAGTCCGGAGTAGAGTGAGATTACACTCCATAGGTTGAGATTACAGCCTATGCGACTTCGGCCAT
>JAOWBR010157284.1:0-12706 GCA_028571145.1 Dionaea muscipula
GTCCAGCTATGAAGAAATCAAGACCCTACAACATGCATGCTATTCCAACTCATAATGATAACAACAGGAGGTGTCCATAGCAACACATGCTAGCATAAATCAGAATCAAAACAGGACACACAGGACATAGCATGCTCCAAGATATTAGAAAAGGAGGGTCAAGAATATATAGGAGCGACCAAGAAGCTCATGAATCAGAGGATAAGGAGGACTATCCGTATACTTACCTCCCTTAGCCAATACTCAATCCAAGCTACTGATTAGGCTTGTCAAACCTTTGACTATCCACAGGCTTCTTGCCGACACATACGAGTACATATATATATTCTCATTAATAATTTATATCATGATATAATCTTTCCTTTTATTATTATTATTATTATTATTATTATTATTATTATTGTTATTATTATTGTTATTGTTATTGTTATTATTGTTATTATTGTTATTATTGTTATTATTGTTATTATTGTTATTATTGTTATTGTTGTTATTGTTGTTATTATTGTTATTATTGTTATTGTTATTATTATTGTTATTATTATTATTGTTATTATTGTTATTATTGTTATTATTGTTATTTTTATTATTATTATTATTATTATTATTATTATTATTATTATTATTGTTATTATTATTATTATTATTGTTATTATTATTATTATTATTATTATTATTATTATTATTATTATTATTATTATTATTACCACCATTATATTTAAGGGCCAATTATTTTATTCGAGGGTCCCACAAATTATTTCACATCCCTCCTTAATCGTGTACAACTTAATATAATATTTTACATATTTATACATGTAACACTCCATATTTTTCATCCCTTTTAATTACTCCCTCTCCTCATTTATTCTCCATTTATCTATTTAACATACCCCAATCATTTTTAACACATCAATATACAATTTTTATACACTTTCCATCTTTACTTTATTATTATTTAACATATAATATTTTATACCCATTCATTTATATCTTAACACTATATTATACACATACACATACTTATACATACACAGATACACACTTATACATACACATATATGCACTCCACCGACACAACCACCGATCACCACCTCCGGCAGGCTCCCCGCCGACGACCACCGGACCACCGCCGGCGACAGTGGGATCCGGCCACAGTGACGACGGCAGCCAGCTCCGGCGAGGCCAAGACCCACTGTCCTCTCCATCTCTTCCCCTCTCATCTTCTCGGTGCTGTTGGCAGCACTAAGGACTCCTTGTCGGCGACTCGCCCGGGCGGCCAAAGGCCATGGCCGGCGTCGACCAGCCACCGCCATCATCACCACCATCTAACACCACCACCACGCACATCACAACCACCACACACGGCCAACCGAGACCCAAACATAACCACAAACCATAAATCAAATCTTTATCCTTAAACATCACAAATTCACCAAATCAACACCACAAAGGTGTAGATCGGAGCAAGAATGGTAAGAATCAAGCTTACCCTCGTCGATTCGAGCTCCGACGACTGAGAATCACAAGATCTCGTTGATTTTCTTTCGGTCTTCTCTCTCCCTCGGCTCTTCCTCTATCTCTCCTCATGCGGCCGACCCAGCCATCGACTGCACCTCCTCGCCGTCCGCGTCCTGTCGCCGCTGCTCCGAGCTCGTCGTCGCCGTCGCTCGGCCTCCTCTGGTTCTCGTCGTCGGTCGCAGCAGCAAGAGCAGAAGCAAGAACGGGAAAGAGAGGGAGATGTAGAGTGAATTATTGAGGGGGAAAGGTGATGGTGACAGGCAGAGAGAGGGAAAAAGTCACGGGTGCCCCAAAATAAGGAATCCAAGAAAACTGGGGTAGAATTTTATGATTTACCACAAAACATAAGGGTACTTGGATATTAGGGTGTTTGCTCCCATTAACAAACTTGGTGCATTTTAATCACTCACCAATACCCATTATAATTAAATAATTTCTCCCCAGTTAATTAATCAAGTAATCACTCACAATCTTATTTAATATTTAATTAATCTCCGTTAATTATTATTTATTTATTAATTATGTGACGGGGCATCACACTTAAGTAAGTAAGTGTGTAAAAAGAGGGGTTCCTAACTTTTTTTCGTAGGATATTCTGGTCGGGTAGATCAACCAAGAGGAGAGGGGTGCCGGGCTCCGAGCCTTGAGCAAGATAGAGGGGGTCGTGTAGATGTACTAGGAAGGGAAGGTGAATAATAAATAAGGGTATTGAATGTATGTGTATCTTGATAGATGGTGGTATTTATAGATCTTGGGAGTAATTTAGGAAATTACCTTCTTGCCTTGGCTGGGCAAGGATGACGAGCTCCGGGCACTGGGTTGGTGCTGAAACGAGTTCCGGGCACCAGGCTGGTGTTGGACCGGGCTCCGGGAAGGTGCGTATCCGAGCTCCGGGTAGGTGCTGGACCAGGCTCCGGGCGCTGAGCTGGGTAAAAGCCATCTCTCATGGTACGACCGCTTTGTCTACGTGTGCGGAGGATGTTATCCGCATATCATCACTCTCCCAACTCCGTAGTTCAAAACTAGGGTTTAAGCTATGGAGTTTGAATCGAGTCAACGTGGACAAGATGTGCGACGGTCGAAGCAGTCTTCTGTCAATTGAATAGTGTTTTAGATGAGCTATTGGTGTCGAGCCAGGAAAAAGTTGGCATCAGGTACTAGGAAAATAGTGCATGGCCCAAGATGACGGTCATGACACCGAGTAGGGTGATGAGAGAGAGAGAGAGTCGGGCTGTTACTCAGGCAGGTCAAGGGGTCATCTGGGCTTTGGGCTTCGAGTAGGGTATATGTTGGGAAGGGTCACTCTCCCCTAGGACTATAAATACTCGACCCCGAGTAGTGCTTACTTCATTGCTTCCCGAGTTGACTTCCAAGCTGATCTTTCGAATTGATCCTCCCTTCTTCGTCAACCTTGCGAGTAAAAACCCTTTGCTTCAGGTACTTTTCGACTTACGAGCTCTGGGCTCCGAGCTAATCCTGACCGGGCTGAGAGTTAATAAATTTTTTGACTTTTTACAGTTTCGTCCGAAATGTTGATTGTTTCCACTCCTTCCGAACTTGCCTCGTCCTCCGAAATACCAACTGTCGTGCCTGTTTACTATAACAGTAACTCTTCCATCTCCCAATGCACCGACAACAGAACTAGCTGGCGGTGCCCTTCATACGACCATCATCATCTGCTCCTCGTCCCTATTCCTTAGGTGTGGATCATGCTTCTACTCTCTGTATCACGGATCTAGGACTCTACCCAGACCGTTACCAGTGTCCAAGTTATAAATTCTTCCTTCCCTCCTCCGACCGCCCATACGACTCGCGAGAAGAAGAGATGACAGTATACGTAGATAGCCTCAGCTCAAGTCTCCGTCTTCCTTGATGCACCTACTACCGGGCGGTCTTGGATTCCTTCGGCATGAGTGTCGTCCCAACTCTTGGGGACTGGTTGTTGCCTTTGGAATCCTCTGCAAAGAGCTAGGTTTTGAGGCCAATGTCCGCGTATTTTGCAAGTTCTTCCGGCTGGAGATAGTGATGAGTGAGGATGAGTGCGAGTTCTACACCTTTTCTGTCATGCCTCGGTCTTCCATACTAACGAGGCCGACTTCCAAAGTCTCTCAATACAGGAAACACTGGTGCTGAGTATGAGGCCCCGACATCACAAACATTCGGAATGGAGAAAACCTCTCTCCGATGTTCCCATCGAGTTGTTCGATGTAGAGGTCCACCTATCCAGTGTTCTCTGGGAGCGGATATTGGATGGACTTACCCAGGGGGTAAAGGAGCTGGTTGAGTCGGACTTCCTAAGGGACACGAGTTTGATCGGTACTGCGGCCCCTGACGTCCCTGACGTCACTTCCTTTGCTTCTTCTCTCTGCTTAGCGTCTTCCCAATCTGCCTCTTCCTCCTCTGCCTCAACCTCATCTTCCTCGTCAAGCTCCTTATCCAAGTCTTCTAGCGACTTGGTCTATGACTCCCTCTCTCCTCAAGACTCATCTATGCCATCGACAGTCCTTCCTCCTTCCTCATCCGTACAGAGCCCCACGAAGAGCTGTCTGTCAGGGTGGAGGGTTCGGTTAATGATGAGGCCGATGTGGACATCATGTCCATCTCCGAAGCGGGAGTGTCCCATGACCCACTAGTGCCGGATCTCGAGGAACCCCAAGGCGATGCTCCTACAGAGCTAGAATCCTTCGGTCGCTTGACTCTAATTTTTCTGATTTGTCTGTGTCTTTCCATTCTTTTTACTTGTTTACTGATGTTATCCCTATTGCAGACATGGTGAGATCGAGATTTTCCTCACAGGAGCACTTAAAGATGCCGACAGAGAAGGATCTCCCTCCTTGTGCACCCAAGAGGTCTAAGTCAGGAGATGATCCTCCCCTAGAGGTGAGGACTTCCTCCCAGACTCCTTATCTTCGGGGGTATGCTGAATGACAACCAACAGGGATGTGGGATGTAACGACCCTGGTCGGTAATTAAGAAAGACCTTGATAAGATATAAGCTAAAATTAATCATTGGGATGCGTAATAATAATGGGTTTGTCAAGATAAGACAATAAATGAATTGGAGAAGAATTATGCTCAAAGCAGTCGCAGCCTAGGAAGTGGCCAGTCTAGCTGGCGCGATAGGTTGAGTCAACAATGAAACTTGTCGCGACTTATAGGCGCGACTAGTTATACTTCGGAAACTGGCGCACCTATTAGCTAAAGACCAAGAAGTCGCAGTTTGAATAGATCCGAGCACTTTGTGAAAGCAGCAAGTGGCGGATAAGTGAAGTGTGATCGCAGGTGTTGAAAAGTCAACAAAGGCGGAAAGAGGGTGTGAACGCTGACAGGGTGGCAGAAGAAGATAAGATTTTGGAAAGATCTTCTGCCAAACCCACGTGACAAGTGATGTGACTGTCGAAATAAACTAATAATAAACCTAGGCTATAAATACTAGATGAGAACCTCGGGTAGGAGACTTTTTCCACACTGAGAAATCCTCAAAGTTCCAGAGTAAAAGAACATAACACAAGAGTTGGAGAAAATCGAAGAACAAGCTTGAGATCATCGTTAAGGTAGGGGAATTTCTGTACTAAACGTGTATATGTGTGTACCAAATCGTTTGTTTTTCGTAATTTATGAAGGATTGTATGTATTTTCTATGATTCAGAAAATGGGTTTGTGGATTGTGACAAACTGGGTTTTGATATAAACGGTTTATGAAAGATACGAAGAAGTAATTTCAGCGATTCTGGAAAATCGGTTTTGAAACCTTGTTGGTGAATCATGATATTTGGTTTGTGTGATTTGTAAAGTAAGATTTGGACAAGGTTTTGAAACCAATGCCATATGCGAGGTTGATAAGTTAGGAATGCGTGTCCGTGAGGATACATTCTCCTGGGTGAAAGACCTGAAAGAACTGACATGTTAGCGGCATCAGCGACCGACGATATAGAGCCCGTGAAGAGTTGGGGTGCGGGGGTCGCGACCTGGGGAACGGGGTTCCCAAGATAGCGGAGTATGTGGGCATTGATGTTTTGTTGAGTCGAGAGCTCATACTTGATTTTATAATGCCGAGAGCTAATGATGATGAATTTGAATGTTTTGCAATGTATTGCGAAAGGATTCTCTTTGTGCGACACGTTGTATTGTAAATTTTTATTCTCTGATTATAAGAATTGAAATGTTAGATCCCTTTGTGATGCATTGCATATAGCGGGTAGTACTTATGTTTCCCTATTGAGCTATGGCTCATCCCGATAGTTGATTTACCATTTTCAGGTGGGGAGTACTCGCAGCATTGATGGAGGAGTTATATTTTATTCTAAGTAGTATTGCTAGTTTTGTCTTGAGTCCTTGGTGTACCAAATTATGTATGGTACGACCGACAGTTGACCTTTTTGTATGTCGCACCTTTTGGTTTAGTTGATATATCAGTCCTGGAGCGAGGCTTTTGTGTGACAGTTCCTTAAGAAATATGATCCTCAGAGGAACTTGTCGCAATTTTCTCCAGTGACTCATTTTTCCTTCTCCTTTTCTTTTTGGATGCTGGGAGTAACACCTAGATAATAGCGTCTATCATAGCATTGAGAAATGTAAGGAAGAGTTGTCGGGACTCTGTACTAAGATCATTGTGAATGAATGAATGAAAGGATTCGGCCTTTTTCTTTATTAGATGTTGCAAACTTTGATGTATTATGATAAATGGTTACAGCTTGGAGAGTCGGACAATAAGTTGGTTTAAAACTCTCGCGCATATGATTTTCTTGAATAACGGTCGTAACTTTCAGAAAAATGTAACTTGTCGCATAATGCGAGTAGAAACAAAGAAATTTGATTTTCTTCCATTACTAATGCCAACTGGGGTAAGAGAACTCCAATGATCGCACGTAAATGTGTTCCAATCATTAGTAAAGAGAAAGAATACGAAACCCTAATTGATGGACGATATCCTTTATGATTAGTACTGGTTTATGGTGAGAGGTAGATATGGCCTTATAGTCACAACTTCGGTGGAATTTGGATAACTTGGGCTTCTTTTCGGTCAAGGTCCAGGCCCGGTTTGTGTTAAGAGGATGGACCGGGTTGCGGGCCTCACACGGGATGTGTTAATTAAGGCAGCTGAGAGTCCGCAACCTTCTGGATCGTCCAGGAGGATTGCTCGGTATCCAAGAAACTATACGCCATGCTTGCTTGCCGAGAAGATGACCCTCTCGTTCTATCATTGTCACGAACCCCGCCCTGAGCTCATCAACCTACCTGTCTCACACTGTGGGGTCATGGATTCGGAGGACAATGCTCTAGCGGCCCCGTAGGTCATGGTCATCAACTCCACTCATGACACCTTTCATTATCTCACTTCCACCCGGGCTTGCCCGAAAGAGAAAGATTGGATCTTCAAAGATCTAAAAACCTATTTGGCGCGGGTACATGTCCCGACCTTTCCTGATGTTTCTCCTTTTCTTCTCTTCGTGTCTACTTATCTCACTGCTTTGATGCTAGAGGCTGGTTGCGGCAGACATGGCGCAACGGATACACGTCGATGCCGAAGACCGTGAATGATAGAAAACTCAGGAGATCAGAAAACTGCGCAATGCGATGAAATCCAGTGCTTGAAGGTTGAGCTGGAGAAGGCCAAGTCGGATGCGGCCCGTGCGAAGGCGGAGTTGATGTTAGTCTGGGTTGAGACGGAGGCGGCTGGGAAGGCGAGGGACCAAGCCATGGCCAGTGAGGCGTTTGCGAAGCTGGAGGTTGAGAGCAAGGGGAGAAAAAGGTCCGAAGCTGAGGAGGCCAGTAAGGCGGCTAACATTGAGCGCTAGATGGAGGAGTGGTTGGATACCCCGGATGGTCAAAACTTCGTGAATGTGCGGTATATCGTGTAAACCTGTACTTCTGCAACAGACTTATAAGAGGGCCTTGTAGGAATTAATCTTGGCTGGTCGTTCCCATGATTAAGCTAACTGGAAATAAGAGCATAGGAGTGAACCTCTTTAGGAGAACCCGATAGAGGTAGGATTTTCCTGCAGAATGGACCCTACTTACTAGCACGAGGAGACCTTGACTAATAACTGCAAGACGGACCCAACTTAGGTACACAGTTCACCTTGACAGGGCTAGTGAAACAGAGATGCGGGTAAGGGCCGACTTATAATCGCTACGGGACAGATCCGGTCTTCCCAAGCAGAGCCGATCTCAATTAAATGTAAAGGGCGGGCTCGATTTGCTTTAAACCGTAGGGAAAAATCCTCACTTCCCCATTGTTATCGTATTATTTTTTTGTCAAAAAATACTATTCTAAAAATCGCTCTTGGCACTCGATTAATCGCTTGAAGGTGCCCTGCCGCCGCGATTTATGTTTAATTGTTCTAAAAATTGGTTTTCCTAATTTAGCGTCTAAAATTCGGCCGCCAAGGCCTTAGGTGCCCGATTTGTAGCCTAGGCGACCGATTTTTGGCTTGAAACAAAAAAACCAAAAAAAAAAACAAAAACAAAAACAAAAAAAACCCAAAAATTGACAAACCCTAATTTTAAAATCCAAGACTGCTTGATGAAGCCAGTTTCCCAAATCACTCGAGCTTCCACAAATCGCCACTTCAACAAATCGCCGCCGTCGCCGACCTAAAAATATGAAAGTTCATATGAAAATTCAAAGTGTATGAGCAACATAATTAATGTGTAATTCAAAGTTTAGACATAAATTACTAAATAAAAATTCAAATCAATACACTAAAAATAATACATAAATAAAAATAAATAAATAAAAATCCGTCGAATTTCTTGAAGCCAATTAATCCCCGATTAAAAGGCATTTGTGTTTAAAGGTCCTCTGTCACTATGCTACCATCAAGTGCCATTTAGAACACTGCAAAAAAGAGTGAGGTATAAAGAATAAGAGACTAGAGAGTCAGAGACCCGAGTCGCTTCCCGGAGATGCCCTTTTTTCGTCCGACTGGTGCACTCGAGGGTCTAGCAGGAATGTCGGTCATGATCATGATATCGACGATGTCGAGAGCGACTTGATTGACCCTGTGGGTCTCGAGGGGTTTAGCCTCAGGGGACCGTTTCAACGATCAAGTTAGTCCTAAATTTTATTAAGTATACACGAATATGTACATATTGAAATGCAGTAATAAAGAGGTGACATGAGAAACCTATTTTATTGATAGTACTTCCAGAGATGTTTGAGATTCCAAGTGCAGGAGATGTCTCTTTCGTCGAGGGTTCTGATTCTGTAGGTGCCCGGTCGTACTTCTTCAATTACCTCGTAAGGTCCTTCCCAGTTATGGGCTAGCTTTCCTAATGGGGCGTCAACACCTTTAAACTTGGCATCTCTGACGACCAGTCCTCTATTCGGAAGTATCGTCCCTTGACTCGAGTGTTGTAGTATCGAGCCACTCTTTCCTGATATGTTGCCACTCGGAATGGTGCTTGCTCTCTTTTCTCTTCGAGTGCATCAAGGCAGTTTCTGAGCTTTGACCCATTTTCTTCCTCTGAGAAGTGATTTTATTCTGAATGAATGCATTCCAATTTTGACTAGCACCACAGCTTCAAGTCCAAATGTCAGACTGAAGGGAGTCTCTTGTTGCGGTTCGGGGAGTAATTCGGTATGCCCACAATATAGTAGGTAACTCTGTCATCCAGTTACCCTTAGCCTTTCCAACTCGCCTTTAATCAGTGCAATAAAGTTCGGTTGGTCACTTCCATCTTTCCATTGCTCTGAGGATACGCCACAGAGGTGTATCTGTGTTCAATCTTATACTCCTTGCACAAATCTTCGAACTTTTGATTTTCAAACTGAGTGTCGTTGTCAGTAACGACAACTCTTATGATCCCGAATCGACAAATGATGATTTTTCAGAGGAATGATTCCACATCTGTTCTTGTGATTCGTGGGGTGGGCTTTGCCTCTATCCATTTAGTGAAGTAGTCAACAACCACTATTAGGAATTTCTTTCCTCTGGGAGCCACAAGGTATGTCCCTTGATGTCGATACTCCACGTAGCGAAGGGTCAGACACTCGTGATGGGATTGAGCTGTATAGACGGATGATGCTGCATTCTGATGAATTTCTGGCAGGTTGTGCATTTGCGGACATATTCTTTGGGTATAGGGTGAGGTCTAAGAAGATTCCAGGATGTAATCCTGTCAGTATAGCGGCCGTTGCCACTTCGCCACTGAACCCGGGAACTTGGATATACGTCCTGTTGAATCGAGTCATAAAATCTCTCAAAAACTAAACAGGTTGCTGTTTGATGCTGAAAAGACTGGGAGCGCCCTGGGAAAACGTGTTGGAGCTGACAAACTAAGAAAGGCCTCCCTTAACTGGGAGAACCGTGAGATCGATCGGGGCGCCAAGGAGGCGTATCACTACCTCGCGACTCTTTTGAATGTGGCTGAGAAACTGTCGACATTGAACAACTATATCTTGATGTCAAAACTGTTTCGGCGGTCCTCTAGTTCGGTAGAACTATCATACTGCCCGAATTGAGGTAGTCTGAGGGTTATCTGAGGGGTGCATCATAGACCTCATGAGTGAGAGGGCCTGAAGAGGTTTGATTCTTCACTACTGCCTGTCGGAAAGCCAAGCGCTCCATCGCTTTATAAGACTGCACTTCATGCTCATCATTCGTCTTGTCCACTGGAATGGTTTGTACTTGGCTACCCGTGTTGGAGGTAGACAAGTTTGTCATCGGCTGAGCGTTGCTCTGGGGTTGATCCGATCATAACGGATTTCCCCAGGCCAGCCCTCGTCCGAGAGGGGTTTGCTGGGACGGGGTGGTTCTGCCCGGTAGGGGCGTTTCCTGACAGGGTCAAAGGAGGCAAGCCCGGAGCCGGGTAGGGTCACTACAGCCTTGGGTTGTGGTGATGGCAGCCTTTCTCGAATCTCAAGCATGAGATTCATTAACTGGTTGACCTCACCTCGAGGGGGGGGGGGGGATTATTTTGTGTTTGGTCTTATAATTGCCGGGAAGAGACTCTCACATCGTCAGTGTGATCGACGGGAAGGGGAAAAGCTTTCACGACGAGGATCGATAGTCGCCTTTAAGTGTGTTGGAATCACCATGGCCTATGACTTTTTATATGCGTTTTCTACGGACGATGCCAAATGTTCCTGAAAATCCCAAGCCAACACCAAAGTCCGGAGAATTGGATTCAGGACGGTCCGGTTGGGAATGAATCCGGCTGACTCAGGGGTAAGTGTGATGAAAGGGAGAGAGGATTCCGACTTGTTCACGAGTGTCTGAAATGGACTAGCAAATACGTCAGAGGGTATCCTATGGTATTAGTCTGGGGAGATCGCTCTGATGCTTAAGTAACTTAAGTAAGCAAGTGTGTAGAAAGTAGGGTTCCTAGCAGATTCTCCTATGAAATTCTGGCCGAGCAAACAACTAGGAGGAGGCGGTAGAGGGGGTCGAGTAGATCTGCTAATAAGGGAATGTGAGTAATAAATGAGGGTATTGAATGAATGTGTACTTTGATAGGTGAAGGTATTTATAGATCTTGGAAGTAATGAGAAAATTACATGTTTGCCCTGGCCGGACAGGGCTGATGAGCTCCGGGCACCAGGTTGGTGCTAAAACAAGCTCCGGGCTCCGGGCAGGTGCTGGACCTGGTAAAAATCCACCTCTTATGGTTTGGCCTTCTTCTTTACGAGTGTGTTTGATTTTCCTGTAGATAAATGAGGGATAATTAATGATAGAGGATAAGAAGTGAGATTAGTAATAATGGGATAATGGATTAGATTTAATATCCCACATGAACAGTGTAATCCATTGTTTGTTTGAAAATAAAAAAAATGTGGGATTATAATTTTGTTGATAAAAATCAAACAAGGCTGTCCAAGCTTAATTACAAGCAAAATAAGTTCCATTGTAAGTTCCCCATCTTCCTCGTGCAGCTCTCCCAATCCATCGATTCTGTCGACTGTTCCCCATCTTCCTCATGTAGCTCAAGCTCAGACACAGAGCACAAGGAACTACATCAGCGAAATGTCGATTATAGAGATGAGCAGAGGCTGGAGCTGGCCGAAGCTGCGACTCGAGTAGAGATGAAATTGGGGCCGTGGTATTCTTCGATTACAGATTTGGATGGAGTAACCGTCCCCCTCGTCGCCCCTGACCAGAGATGGTAGTGGCGATTGAGTTGTGAGTTTGGAGATGGAGCTTCGTCAGTGGTCTGGTGGAGATGGAGAAAGTCACGAGTTTGGAGATGGAGAGCAAACTAGCGTGGAGATGGAGAAGTCTAAGTGCGCTGGTGGAGATGAATATTAGGCTTCAGAGGGTTTTTTCCTTATCTAGATGAGCGGGATTCATAAAACCTGAGAAACCCCATCTTTACATTTCCCACGTTTTTGCCCGGATAAGACAAGGTAGAAAATATTTTCCCAATGAGCAATTACAAAATCAAACGGTGGATTTTACTGTACATGTGGGAAATAAAATCCATTTCCCACATGTACAGTAAAATCAAACAAGGCCTACGTGTGCGAGGCCGTATATCAAGAACGAAAGAAGGATTGAGAAACATTATAGAGCCATTCATGTCATCTATCCCTCAATACAAAATCGCGGTCATGTCTCTCTTTGTGGATATGCAGATGCAGATTGGGCAATTTGTAGATGCAGATTGGGCAAGATGTCCTATTGATAGGCGGTTTACCATGGGATATTGTGTATTTCTTAGAGGAAATCTGTTGTCCTAAAAAAGTAAGAAGCAGACAATTGTTGCTAAATCTAGTGCAGAGTCTGAATACAGAGTCATGACACATACTAATTGTGAACCTGTGCCCTTGAGGAACTTGTTTGCAAAGCTTGGTATTGTGCAGCCAAGTTCTATGGAGTTGAAGTGTGTGACAATCAAGCAGCAATCCATATCGCAATGAATCTTTTGTTTCATGAACGGATCAAACGCATAGAAGTGGATTGTCATTTTGTTCAGGAAAAGATTAAAGGTGTCATTAGTATAGCATATGTTAGATCGGGAGATCAACTTGCGGACATGTTCATTGAACCTGTGGGAGGTTCACATATTCACTCCATTTGTAACAAGCTTGGTGCATATGATATCTATGCTCCACCTTGCGGAAATGGGTGTTGTGATAGTGTTATGATATACATAGCCCATAGTCCTAAGCTTTAGTCTTAGAGTGTTATGACTGTGGCCCATTGGGTGTAGCCCATTTTGTATTGGCCCACATACTAGGACTATA
>JAOWBR010157295.1:0-12706 GCA_028571145.1 Dionaea muscipula
GCGCTAGCTTCGCACCGTCCCTGAGGAATCGACTCCCGTACTCACCCTGTCTTCTAGATAGTAGGTAAATACGTGGAATTTAACATAATAAACATTGACCGTTAACGACGCGATCACTACACCCCTTCAGATACATAGTCGTTTTGGTCTTCCATCTCTTCCAGTGCTAAAGAAATTGTATCATACTCTCTCTAGCTTACCTAGCTTAGATTGTGAGTTGTGTCAGTTGAGAAAACACCACCGTTTGTCTTTTGTTCCCCGGTTAGACAATCAAGTCAATAATCTTTCTGCTGTTATTCATTTTGACATTCGGGACCCCAGTTGCACTACTTCAAAGTTGGGATTTCATTATTTTGTCTTATTTGTGAACGATTTTTCTCGGATGACATGACTTTACCTTATGAAGGATCGTTCTGAATTATGACATATATCCACTTCCTTATATGCTGAGGTACAAACACAATTTCATGCTTCAATTCAGATTCTTCAAGATTCTTCACAGTGATAATACAAAGGAATTCTTTTCTGCTACACTTGATAATTTTGTGGCAAAATGTGATATTATCCACCAGTCCTCGTGCTCACGCTCCACAACAAATAGGTGTTGCCGAACGGAAGATCCAACATATTGTGGAAGTGGCTCGTACTTTGTTAATCAACATGAGTGTTCCCAAGGAGTTTTGGAGTGATAATGTTCTCTCTGCTTGTTATCTCATCAACCGGATGCCTTCCTCCGTCCTTCGGTGTGACTCCATATTCGGTTATATTTCTTAATGGTCAGCCTTATTCCTTACCTCTCCGTATTTTTGGGTGCACTTGCTTTGCTCATCAGCTTGATTCCAGTGTGGATAAACTCGATCCCTGTGCGGTCAAGTGTGTTTTCCTTGGATGCTTTCGGACACAAAAAAGATTATAAGTGTTATAGTCTCCCTCTGCGACGATTCTTTGTAAGTGCTGATATTACTTTCTTTGAGTCTACCTCGTATTTTTCGTTTGTCTCTTCCTCTTCCTTTGAGATCATGCAGTGTCTTCCCTTACTAAGTAGTGACTCACCTCCCCTACTATCCATCCGCCCGCCTCTTCCATCCTGATACAGGTGTACTCCAGACGGACGCCTTCAGCTGCGGATTCAGGTGCTACTCTGATTGCTCCTTCGTCTCTTGACCTCCCTATAACCCTTCGTAAAGGTACACGGTCTTGTACTTCTCACCACTTTCTAATTTTGTTTCCTATGCTCATCTATCTCCATCCTATTGCACGTGTGTCTCTGCTTTATCTTCTTTTTCTCTTCCTAACTCTGTCACAGAAGCTCTTTCTCAACTTGATTGATATGCGGCAATGAAGGCTGAGATGTCAGCTTTGCACGAAACTAGCACTTGGGACCTTGTTCCTCTTCCTCCTGGAAAGTCACCTATTGGTTGTCGATAGGTTTATAAAGTCAAAGCTAATCCGGATGGATCCATTAATCGTCTCAAAGCACGATTGGTTGCCAAGGGCTATACCCAAATTTATAAGCTTAACTATGATGAGACATTTTTCCCTGTGGCTAAGATCACCTTAGTTCGGGTTTTCCTCTTTCTAACTGCTATTTATTATTGGTCCCTACATTAGCTTGATATCAAAAATGCTTTCCAGCATGACGATCTTATTAAAGAGGTGTATATGAAGCAACCTCGTAGGTTTGTTGCTCAGGGGAAGACTGAGTTTATATGTCAATTGAAAAAGACATTGTATGGTCTCAAGCAGTCCCCTCCTGCTTAGTTTGGCCACTTTAGTGAGGTTATTTGGCCTTCGTAGAAGTAATGTTGATGACTTTATATTATATTCTATTGACACTCCACAGCTGGAAGATCATTCCTGATTAGGTATGTGGATGACATTGTAATTACAAGTGATGATCACCAAGACATTGCTAATCTCAAGTTTTTCCTTCATGACCACTTTCAGACTAAAGATTTGGGCAACCTCAAATACTTTTTGGACATTGAAGTAGCCAAATCAAAAGAGGGTATCTATATATGTCAGAAAAAGTATGTTCTTGACCTGCTCGATGAGATAGGGATGTTGGGATGCAAGCTTATCGACGCACCCATAGATCCAAATGTGAAACTCATTGCTGAACAAGGAAACCCTCTAAAAGATCTATGGAGATGCAGGAAATTGGTTGGAAAGTCGAACTATTTGACTGTTACTCGTCCTAACATTTCCTTTGTTGTCGGTATTGTGAGTCAATTCATGGGTGCCCTACGCACTAGCCACTGGGATGTTATACGTATTTTGAGATGGTTGAAGGGTGCATGTGGTATGACACTATTGTATAAAGACCATGGTCATGTGTCCCTATGTAGATATACAGGCAAATTGCTAATCACCCCCCCACCACCATTCACACCCCTTCCTCCCTTTTTCCCCCTTTACCCCGCTTGTTAGGTGATCAAAGTTTCATCAATTGCCCATCTTCAGGATAAAATCTCCTACCACGCATTGGACCTAATTTATACAAAATACGAAAGAAGTAAGAAAGTCTCTGCACTTATATGACCACTGTCGATACACGATCTAGAAAACACACGCTCTCCCTTGCAAGCACAACATCGTTTGGTATGACTATCAGAGCGTCTACATTCCTCTAGATATCATTCATGAACATTGACGCAGGGAGAAAAAGTTCGGCTGAAAGACAAGAGAGAAGAAGCTATCGAAAGTCTCGATAGTTTGGAGGAAAAACCACGACGCCACATGTTTCGTCGGATCATTAATTGGATAAAGCTTATTACAAACTTCCTCTGATACAACTTCAAAATAACTTAACAAAGAAGAAGAAGGTTTGACGTTAACAAGATCTCTAAAAGTGGCTAGTAACCGCAGAAAATATTTGATAGAAGATTACAATAAACATTATAGAATCAGCAACATAATATTTCCAATTCAAATAGATTTCATGAATTAGCTTTCCTATTCCAGCATTAGTATTATTATGTATTCCTATATTAGCAATTGAATAAGACAACCAATGAATGAATTTGATTTACCAAGTCTCCAACTTCTATCTGCCTTATTCATGTCCCTCCATTCCCCTTCCTCTAATTCCCTCATCGCCTTCCGCTAAATCTCAGTTTTATCACCATAGTTCCAGCTATTAGTTGCTCTCAGTCCCAAATTCATAACAAATTGGTATCACAGCTACCATCAATCCTCGGACCAAGACCTACCATATCCGGATCACAAATTTCTGACTCTAGCTCTCATATGTCAGCTGCTGAAATAAAACGCAGATTGGCACAAAACAATATACTATTGGAAAGCAAGCTTCAGGATATGTTTCAACGGTTCTCTGAACAAATTAACACTATAATGGGCAACAGTCAGCCAACTGCTACGGATTCACATTCTACTAGCCGATGTGATGGGGGCACTTCTGGTATACCAAGGTTCTCCCATCTCAAGTTCCCGCGCTACGATGGTATTGGTAACCCCACCAATTGGTTATGTCGGATAGAGCAATTCTTTGGTTTTCTTGAAACCCCCGAAAAAGACAAGATTTCGTTAGCCAGCTACCATCTCGACGATGGAGCACAGTTGTGGTACCAAGTTTTAAAGGAATCGGGCACCCCCCTCCCCAGTCTTGGGCACGTTTTAAGGAAGCATTACATGCACGGTATGCCATTTCCTTCTATTGTAATTTTTTTGGCGATCTCACCCATTTAAAGCAGACAGGTACCGTTCAAGAGTACCAAACTGAGTTTGAGCAACTTCTGATCCGCGTGGGAAACCTGTCGATCAATCACCAACACCAAGTCTCCAGCTTTGATAGCGGACTAAAAGAGTTAATACGGGCGGATGTACAAGCTGCTGCTCCTCTTTCCCTTATAGAAGTTGTCGGGTTAGCAAGGCTCCATGAAGCAAAACACATGAGCCAATGGAGGAATGTGTCAACAGAAATCAGCCGCTCCATGCTAGCAGCAATTGACCAGCTAGCCGCTCCAATTAAGTAGCTACCCCACCAGACACTGCTCTGATTAAAAGGTTAACACCCATGGAGATGCAAAACCGTCGAGACAAGGGGTTATGTTTCAATTGTGATGAGAAGTTCGTCCCGGTACATTGTCGCAAGCACCTGTTCTTGATAGATTTGATCGAAGACAAGGCCTCTCCAGATGAAGACGAAGATGAGATTGGCAAAGCAGACCAATACACTTCTATACCGGAGATTTCTCTTCATGCCATGACAGGGACCCCATGTCCCCAACCCATGCGTGTACCTAGAATGTTGGGTACCAAATCCATCGTAATTCTCATTGATAGTGGTAGAATCCATAATTTTTTGTCCGTTGATGTCGCAGCCTAGCACATCATCCCCAACCGTCGAGAAAATTTTGACGTCTTGGTGTCCAATGGACACAAACTCAACCGTCAAAGGTTATGCAAAGGGGTAGAACTCAAGCTACAAGGCGTGTTATTTTCAATTGACTTCTACCTCCATCAATTGAGTGAATATGATGCAATATTAGGGGCACAATGGTTAGCACAATTAGGAAATGTACACTGGAACCTTGACACGTTGATTATGAAATTTGAGCTTAATGGGCAGTCCATTGAATTGCGAGGCATGAAGACACCTCCTGACAAAGTGTTGAGCGAAGACAAAAGAGGCCAAACCATGAAGGACATGGGCATTCATCCCCAATCCTATGCAGTCCAACTGGAAAGAAACAGACCGATGATCATTTTGTCCTTGAGGACAAGGACATTCTCGAGAGGGAGGTATTGTTACAAACTTCCTCTGATACAGCTTCAAAATAACTTATCGAAGAAGAAGAAGCTTTGACGTTGACAAGATCTCCAAAAGTGGATAGTATCCACAGAAAATATTTAATAGAAGATTATGATCAGCATTAGAATCAACAACATAATTTTTCCAATTCAGATAGATTTCATGAATTAGCTTTCCTATTATTAGCTTTCCTATTCCAGCATTGGTATCATTATTTATTCCTGTATTAGCAATCAAATAAGACAACCAATGAATGAATTTGAATTCTAAGTCTCCAACTTCTGTCTGCCTAATTCATGTTCTTCTGTTCCTCTTCCTCTAATTCTCTTATCCCCATCCGCTAAATCTCAATTTATCACCATAGCTCCACCTATTACTCGCTCTCAGTCCCAGGTTCGTAACAAAGCCATCTAAAAACGAAATCCGGAAAACCGCTTAGCACACGTCGCACAAGGGCAAGCCGTTTCTGGAAGAGTAAAGTGAAGCAAGAATAAAATCGTTTCTGGAACGTAGTGCTTCAATGAGATCTGGATCAAAATAATGAGAACGAAATCAATGAAGTCACAATCAATGACGTCGCAATCACTAGGATGTACAAGTATTGTGGAAGGTGGAAAAAATGATAAAGTGTTTAGGTCACTGTTGCCAACTGCTTACCGGCACAAAATCGGCCGCATTATAGACGTCGAACTTGATGGCAATTGTGGCTTCCGAGCAGTAGCCACACAGGTCCTAGACGATGAGATCTATTGGTACCAAGTGTGAATGGATTTAATCAAATGGATCAGAAATAACCATGCTTTGTACACTGCAATATGACATATGGACCCCGATGCAACAGAAAAATACTAGCACGATTGGACCGTACTACCTTGCCCATACCATCATAGAAATAGATGGATATGACAACTATGAGATTGATAATCGCATTTTATTATAATATCGTTCTGCATTGTTTTACCCCAATTCATAATACATTTTATACATATCTTCCATTACTATCTGCTCCGGTTCCAAATGTAAGACAATGTGAAATGACAGTTGCTTTTGTTAACAATAGTGACTTCATTCGGGTATTTATGCACCTGAATTATCCAGTCCCCCAAATATGGCCTCACTGGTATGAGCATGCATCGGTAGAATCAAAAGGATAGATAGAAAAATATAATTTGAGTTTTCGCATGTGGGATGTACTATTTGATGTTCGTCGTCAGCATTCATTTGTAATAGTTACTTTGTAAAACGGTAGTTAGATTTTAGGGTTAGGATTAGGTTTTTTTTCTAGAATGGTAGCATACTAACGTTTATATTCAATATATACGTAAGTATACTCCTGTTACTTTTTAAATATTTACGGTAATATATTACCGTTTTCTCCCATTTAAAAAAAATTAGAAAATATGCAAATGGTAGTATACTACCGTAAAATTGGAAGAAAAACGTTAGTATACTACCGTTGAAATTAAAAAGGGTGAAAAAAAAAAAGAAGCCACACCCCTTTTCATAATTCTTTTGTACTTGTTTTGGAGATGGCCTGTGCTTATATAGTACCTAATATTTATGTCACAACTCACAAAACACATACTAGTAAGCAGTATATTACACATTTAGGAATTTAGAGCTTCTTAGCTACACATATCATATAGGGGCTTAGTGTTCAAGATTTTCACCTCATTTATTGCAACACTAATGCTTTTTGAATGTGTATGGCATTTATACTCATATGAGCTGAGAATTTAAAACTAATGCAAGTTGTGAATCAAAAAATTTGGCAGCATGTTATTGTAGTTTTTTTTTTTTTTTCAATTTTGAAAACATAGATGGAAAGTTACTATAGCTATTGGCAGTCCACGAATTTCTGTGAAATCATCAAAATCTCACACTTGCACAATTTAGCAGAAAAAGAAATAGCTTGCAAAGAACTATTTGCCGCAGCGAACATTACATACTATCAACAATGAAAATGACTACGTTAAATTCAGAATACTGACTAAGCTACATTGAATGAAATCGCTAAGTTCTCCAGCAGTTGTCTAGTTAAATGATGGACAGTTGATAACTAACATTTTTACAGTGTAATGAAGAAAGGACCTCCAAATCATGATTCCTCAATGCTCTCCTGAGTATTCTTTGGTTTTTTTGACATACTTATTTAAAGTCACCAGCAGCCCTAGCAAATTATTCATTTAAATAGCGAGAAGAAACTTTAATGAGATGCAAATTGCATTCTTTGGTTATCTGATTAAATATCCAAAAGATAGGAATCAAACAAAAGTAGTGATATTGGTCCTTGAAACAACAGAATTAGTATTATAGCTACAAAAAGGATTTTGAACATGGAGACTGGAGTACATCTTACATCCGGCCAGAACCCGAGGATCCCCACCAAGTGGGTAGAATTCTACGCCAGCTGATTTGACAAAGTCACAGAAATTTGTGTGAGTGGCCAGCCTAACATGATGTCCAAATTCCTGTACATGCCATTGAAATGATTCATCATCTTGTCATTATAAACAGCCATTTTAACAACCTGCAGAAATTCACATGCAATAAACAAGTTCACAAACTCATATGCCAGGGATACTGGAAGCGACATGTTATGGACAGACGTATCACAAGAGGTGCTCATTTGGATGCTCGACCGCGGGTCTGACTCGGACTGGGTCTAACGGTCCGGATCCGGTCCGGTTATATTCCAAAATGCAAATGGGGCAAGGACTCAGCCCGGACAACCACTTTTTTTAATTTGGCACATGGCAGGGCAGGATTGATTGATTAAATATATCAATTGCCCATTTATTGTGTAAATTTTCAAAATAAAAAAAAAAAATCAAATGGGTCCGACCCGTGAGACAACGGAACTGGACCGTTTCAAACGATCCGAGTCCATTCCGGTTCCAGTGTTTCATATTTTAGACTTGTCCCGTCCCGACTCATTAATTTTCAAAACGTGGTGAAGTTTGGTTCCACCAAATTTGGACCCGACCCGTCCCGTGCCCACTATGTACACCAAGCAATTTCCACGACCTTTGAATTGGGCAATAAGAATCAGGGTTTATGAGAGAAAATTAAGGATTGCCATTAAACACCAATACTCCTGTCTTAAATTTCCTAGAAAAAAAACAGGGAAAGGTCCAAAATATCATCAGAAATTTATGCGTAGATGATAAAATGCAAGACCAACAGAGGGCATGTAAAGCAAAATCATCAAATGCATCTATAAGGATGTCTCCAGAAGGAACCGGATAAGGTTCGATAAATAGAAGATTGACTGAGGCAGCTCTTGTATTTTAACTCTTTATTATTTTCTCTCTCCCGTCTTCCAACAATTTCTTCATTTATCACATCAGAATTCATCCTCAACTCAAACGCAGAAGAAATAGAAATCTGATTGGAAACTTAAGAGGTAAAGAATATGCTCTTAAACACTTCTGGAAGATTCTGAATTGGTTTATGACAAATGTGGTGTGGGGAAACATGGGCCGCACTGAAACACTCAAATTTGCCGATCATTAGGAAATTCCCTAGACAAGGATTTCCAGTTGAGTCATAGAAAGGAAAGAGGTTATTGATGCGTAATGTCTGGACCACCATATGGAAATGTCCACAAGTGTATTATATCAAGTGCATGTGGAGTAGGAAATGATCCACTTTCCACATCCAAAGTTCATCATCCCACAACTTGTCACTGATATAATGGAACAATATCGCATGGCAGTTGTTTTAAGATTTTAATCAATAAAGAAACCTGTGTAGAACAACTATTGATCGGAGGAGGAATTTCATTTTCAGCAGCACTTGTTTATTTCTATGGATTTACCATGTCCTTATTTTCCAGAGCAGATAAACGTCCAACTTCATTGTTATATGATAATAGCACTCTTAACTAGAGACAGATATTAGCTCTTATTCATATACCTTGTTCGTTAGGGATTATGAAAGCTAATCAATACCTGATTCTCTGATTTTTAGGCATCCTTTCAAGTAATAGTTGGACAGGAAATACCACTATCCAAGTCTCATGGTTATAGGACATACAAAATTCCTGTTTGGGTAAAATATTTTCATAAATAGGAGCAAGCTGCATAGAAGATTGTCAAGGAACTATGTGCGATGCAGTATTTCATGGAAGGGAAAATTAATGGGAATCAATCGAATAACATGTTGCATTGCGGTGAGGTGGTACTATAAAGCTACTCATATAAGTGTGTGTTGGTCCATAACCTATCAGCCTAGGTTTTTAGGTTGAGATACAGGTTCAACACATACTTGTGTGGCTATCTGATTCCGGGCGTGTATGCCCAGGTTTGGTTTTGGTTGTTAGACCGTTGGGCTCAGGTTTGAGCCCCCTGATGGTTATCTCCCCAACATACATCTATTGGCCAACTCTCATCCAAACGGTACGTGCAAATGTTCCTTTTTATTCCTTCTTTCCAATGATTTCCCTCTCTCTATAGACATTCAAGCTAAGAGAAAACTACCGATTAATAACAAGTGTATCGCTTTTTTTTCCTGGGGTGGCACAAATGAAAGGAATGGTACAACTGTTTTTTAAGATCACCACATGCAATTGGCATAACACTTACAAAGGGAGACTTGAAGAAAAGGCAAATTCAATCAGAACTGAAACTCATTAAGTTGAGCATGCACATAAATATTAAACTCACCTGCAGTCTCTTTGCAATAGCGAGAAAAGGCTGCACATCTCCTCTTGTGCCAACTACAAGCATGGCAATTCGTAATCTTGGAATAGATTTGTTGAACTTAGGAACGTCATCCTCAAAATCAATTGGTGCCCTTTCTACCATCTGCAGCTCAAACAGCTCTGAGGCTACAGATGTAGTTTTAGTTAAATTCACCTCTACTGTTCCATCCTTTTGAATTTTCACTAGGTTTTCAATCAGCTTTTTCTGACATAAGAGTAAGAAGAAGACTGTCACCGCATGATACTCGGCCCATTTAGAACGACATTGTTCAAGCCCTAAAAAGGAAGGCAAACGGTACTCTTGCTTTGGAAAGAAATAGGAAGTAAAATACCATAAAATAGCAGATTTCATATTACCCGAATTCCTAAGTAGCAAGCGGCAGAGTTACAGAACATAATAAAATTCCTTTTACATGCTGATTCCACAAGTGTATTCCAGTCAATTGCCTTACTGACTATCACCGACATAGGGCCTGAATCTTCTAACCCCCTCCCAATAAGTGAAAAGAAATTTTCAAAAATTAAGCTGCTGACCACAATCAGCGTGAATGACAAGAGGAAAAACCAGAAAAAGTCGCAAGCAGCGAGTACCATAAGAAGACAAGCAGAGCGCAAAAGCTCATCAATTTATTCCAGAATCTATAATATAATTAAGAATGGTTTTTGAATTTGAAAACCAATTTGGTCCAACGTGGACATGGACATTCATAGGAAGAAGAGAGAGAGGGAGAGAGGGAGTGGAAAGAGAGAGAAAATAGGGGGGAATTTATGTCTTTGACACGATAAGCACTCTACTCTCTTGAATCAGTTAACTGATTTAAGGGGGTGTAGTGTTCATTATGCCGAAGGCACGGGTAAATCCTAATTATGATACAAATTATGCCTCCGACATGATGGTCTATGAATTTTTTTTATTTTTTATTTTTATTTTTTTTTTTTTTGGATTTAGAAGGATTCAAACAAGGGAATGATATACCAAGCAACCAAAGATAAAATGTAAATTTTACCTTCTCACGCTCCGAGAGCCTGTCCAATTTAAGATCGAGCATCCGGCCATCCACCTGAGTCTTAAATCTAGATAGACGACTAATCTCATGACTACCAAACGGTGGATTTTCAGAAGCACCAATCGTTACAATGGGAGCAGTGACAGAATGATCCAACCCTTTCAATAAAGAAGATTTATATTAGTAGATAGATTGTACAATAAAAGAAATTGCAATGCATTCCATATTTGCCACAACATAATAACTGTCAGTCACCTGTGGTGCTGTAGAGGAGAATACATATAGAAACCCTCAATGAAACTTGGATTCTACAACCATGAACCTTTTTTCAGTAAGTGAATATATATAACGCAAACGATTACACTGTTACAAGAGTATGCCCCACTAGCTCATCCCATAACAACCATGAACTTCTGTTTAACAAAATAAATGTTTTCACTTTAAATTCATAGTGAGAAAGAAATAATTTTGAGTAAAGATTGTTGGCCACTTAAATACAACATTTAGATGCATTTATACCTTACAATATGTTCAGACATTTTCCCTTAAGATTCATAGCCCTTTATTAGGAAAGAGTGGAATCAGTTACTTGAAGGTTTCAAATCGAGATATATAACCCCTCCCAGAGAATACCATAAGCCCAATTCACAGCAGACTTCAAATACTGAAATATTGAGCAAGTGCAGGCATCAGCCTCGCCACCAACTTGTGATTTGCACAAGCGAGAAACTATAAAATAACATCAAATTCACACTACAACTCTACAAGATAGTTCAAATCTCTTGTTTGTGGAATGTAGCCTTATCTATATTTGGCTGAAAGCCTGAGACATTACCTTTAGTGTCAAACCCAAAACTCTATGTTATTTTATAGTCTGTAAATCATTACTCTAACAGGCACTAACAGAACATGGGAAACCCATCAATAACTTCATTTTATCATGAACATGATACATCATATATATCAGGTACTTAACTGGCAGTTGTTAGTTACAGCACATGAAGCTTTATGCCAGCATATAATTTCATCTTAGGTGACAAAGACCTTACTGCAACACAACATCTCTCTGCACACAGGCCTAACAGTCTCAATAATAGCGGAATTTATGGGCATTTGAATGGTCCGCAATTACCCAAGTTAAAGTTCATACAAATTCACTCTTACTACGACAGTGGTTCATTGTGCTTTTTTTTCGGTAAGGTGGTTCATTGTGCTTTAAAACTAACTAAGTTGCACAAAATCATCACCTACATCAACATATGCTCTTCCACCATTCATGTAGATTGAGACAACATAAAACAAAAGGTGCGCAACTAAGTGTGAATCACTCCTAAAGTAGCTCAACCCACGAATTGCAGTGTCAATGAAATAACTACCTCTTTGAATAATACTATGTGGTTGATATAATATCTTAAGATATCTTTCCCCCATCCTATGATGGATAAGAGTTACTTCTGGCTTGCTATTGGTTCATAATACAAGTTAACAGTTTCATGATTCTCGTCACTTCATCATTTACAATAGCTAGCTGCTACTTAGACTTACTAAGTGCTTTACACCCGGTTTGGTTTGTGGGAATTGGAAGGAGAGTAATAATTTTTCTTTGTTTGGTTTGATTTTAAGTATGGGAAGTGAAAGGAATTGGAGGAAATTAGAAGGAAAAATTTCCTTCCATTTTCTTTAGCCCCCTTTGGTTAGGATTCATTAATGGAAAAGAAAGGAAAAAAATGGAAAGAAAATGAAAAGAATGTGAGGTAACTTTACTTTCCTTTATTTGGTTTAAATTGAAGGAAATAAGCTTTCCTTCCATTTTATCCCTTTTGTTTGGTTTAAAATCGAAGAAAATGAAAAAAAAAAAAATTAATAGTTTTATACCAAGGTCATGCTTGATTGCAGGATTAAATTGGATTGGATAGATAATACTCAGGATAAGAAGAGGGATTGTGAAGAAAAGGATTAAATATTACACTATTAATCAAATCAATGAATTATTTGATTATCTTGAATTAAACGTGAGATTATATATTTTAGACAAAAATACCCCCATATAGAACCAAAGTGACAATTCACAACCTATACCTATAACTCAACCAAAAAAAAATTAAATGAGTCATAAGACAAGGGTAAAATAAGTCATTTTATTTAGTGAGATAACTAATACCTAAGAAAGAGTGATATTCTTTATCCAATGATTTTGTAGGATAAGAGGGATAGGGGGAT
>JAOWBR010157306.1:0-12704 GCA_028571145.1 Dionaea muscipula
GAAGTTTCATCTCCATAATTCAGATATGCTTGTCTTCTCTGAAAAAACTCTCCTGTTAAGCTCTCAGCTTCCAGTATTTGGATCAGAGACTGACTTGAGCGTCAGAGGGGTATTCCCAGGGTAAAAACCCCGAATCCCTCTAACGTAGAGGTTGCTACGTGTACAGACAATCCTAAGGCAACGGACTCCTGAGGTAGCGAAGATCTGGAAGCGGAAGATTTCTCTCGAGACACGGAAGCCGAATTTGAGACCAAGGAGGCAGACAGGTGTCACTCATAACGCGTCCGTGTCACCCCCTTCAAAAAGTGGCAATAACAATTAGCAAGGCTGAAACCATGTAATTAAATCTGGTTTGGATAGATTCATATGCACATGTCACAGTAGTTTTGTTCTGTCCAGCCACATTTCTTAAGCCTTAGGAACCGACCCCTTTATGAGGCATAGCTGAGCGCGAGATGAAATTTCATTCGAGCGGGAAATGAGCTTGCATTTTTTTAACTAGATTTCCCTTGATGTTGACCTCCATCAGCATGAGCCCCTAGCCTTTTTGGTATAGCCGTTCCTAGCCTAAGCTACTTGCTTTTCTAGCTTGTGTGGTTTTACCCGCTTTGGCTTTAAAGCAACATTGGAGAGTTTCTTTACCAAAAAGCCAAAGCAAATTATTTCCTCCAGAAGTAGCTAGTGAAAGGGACTAAAGAGTCTAAACCTTGTCATGTGACCTTACCCAAATTGATGGTAAAACTAGGCTATATCCTTTTTCCCTCCAAGAAATTAATTATCCAAATTTCTCTTGGACTCCATGGATATAAGCTGATTTCATTTTATGAAACCAGTGTGCGTATAAGAAGGAATCCTGGAGCCAAAGGAGCAAGAAGGAACCGACCCTTTTACTCACAAACCTGAACACTGTGCACTTTCCATCCTAGCTCAGGTTTGATTATCATAGTTCCTGTCTTGTAATATTCATGCTTTGAAGAAGCACCATATCAGCACTTATCTTACACTACTAAGTGGACACTTCTAAGTGAAGTTGTCGAGTTTATCCAAGCTTCGGAGGAAAAGTATGAGAGGGCCGCTTCATAGTTGATTAATGATGGTCGAGTTGAATAATTTCTGAGTGGAAGTTGTTGAGTTGGGTTGCATCCGGAGTAGGGTGACTCGAGTTGAACCACTTTTAATGAAATGAGTAGAGTGAACAACCGACATCCTTGAGTGAGGATTACCTAGTATGCAACTTAGAGGTTGTAGAATTGGACACCTTCGGTGTAGAAGAGTGTTGCTTAGGCTACTCCAGACGTGGAGTGAGTTGAGTGAAGCTCGGAGTAGAGCTTGAGTAAACACCTTGAGTGAGGTGTTGAATGAAGCTCGGAGTAGGGCTTGAATGAACATCTTGAGTGAGGTGTTGAGTGAAGCTTGGAGTAGAGCTTGAGTTGAACAACTTGAGTGAGGTGTTGAGTGAAGCCTTGAGTGAGGCTTGAGTGGGTGAACTAGAGTCATTGAGCTCATCATGTATATAGAGTTGTATTCATGTAAATGACACTTGCATACAATAAAGAATATTGAGATTCTTTATCATACTTGATTCATCATGTTTATCTTGTTGCATCATTCAGTAAATCTATATGTGATATGAACTGTTTATTTTCGCTGAATGTGCTTACAGCCTAAAGGAATTGATTCCTCTTAACTGAAAACACAATGGAATCATTGTTTGGGAAACTGCATGTTTTATATCTTTTGAATCTGACTAGTATCATTCTGTTTTCATTGTTGATTACATTTCATCCTACACTAAAATGTATTGTGGTATAAATCGTTTCCGCAGATAGCATTCACAGTTCAAAGGAACTAAATCCAACAAAGGGAAAAACTGTCTGGAAATGTTATCTCTGTGACAATGCATTTTAAATAGGGATTTTTCATACACCCCATTGAGAGCCAGTACTTTCAAGAATAGGCCTAACAACCCGAGAGTGACAATGAACAACAAAACGCTATTCCAAGAAGGTCAATCCGCTGCAAGACTTCCACTATTCAACGGTAGCTTCTATGATCATTGGAAAAACAGAATGGAGAATCACATATAGTCCAATGACTATGATCTAAGGAAGATTGTTAAGCAAGGACCCATCAAAATCATCACCAACACTGGAGTGACCATTGAAGAGGATAAATGGGGAGAAACTTAATACAAGAAAGCTGAAAAGAATGCTCGAGCACTCAACTTGTTGTTGTGTACATTATCTTCAAATGAGTACAACCAAGTTTCCGTATGCAAAATAGCCAAGAAGGTATGGGACTTCTTGAAAACCAAGTATAAAGGAACTGACTTGGTTAAAGAGTAAAAAATCGAGCAATTTTTGCATAAGTATGAGTTATTTGCCATGAAGGATGAAGAGTCTATAGCCGACATGTTTGCAAGGTTCACTGAGGTTGTGAACGGTCTTAGAGACTATAGAAAAGAGTACTTAAGTAAGGAGAAGGTCAAGAAGATACCGAGGATATTGTCCAAGATCTGGATACCAAAACTCACAACAATACAAGAAGCAAGAGACTTGAAGAAGCTGAAGGTCGATCAACTAATTGGATCTCTGCTCACTCATGAGATCAGTTTGAGAGAGTATAGGGAACCAACTCCTCCAACCAGAGAAAGTGACTGGCACTTACAGCTGACCAAATATCGGATGAAGAAGAGATAGATGATGATGACATGACTATGCTAATCAAGGGTTTTTGAAGGATGTTCAAAAGGATGAGGTCCAACAGAAGATCCCAATTCCAAAAAGAGAAGTCATCGTCCTCAAACTATGGAGGAAGTTCAAAGAAAGATGATCTTTGCTTCAAGCCTTCAAGTGCATACAACTTGGTCATATCATGAAAGATTATCCAACATGGAGGCAGGGGAAAGGAAAAGAACACAAAACCTACCACCTCAAAGATGTGAAGAGAGCCATGATAGCTGCAGCTGCTTGGGGAGATACTGATTCAGAAGAAAAAGAACAAGAACAACCACAAAACGAAGAAGCTAAAATGAGATACTGTTTGATGGCCGATGCGGATGAAGGACCAAGCATGGTGGTCGATGAAGAAAAACTTGAAAAGGTATTCTCTAAACTTCTTATTAAAATTAATGAGATACCTGATGACACATTGGTTGAATTGTTCACTGACCTTGCAACTAGTTACAACAACTTGTTTGATGAGAACAAGTTCTTAACTGATTATTGGCATGCCATAACAAGTGATAATGATATCTTGAAAGCTAAGAAGAAATGTTTGCAAAACCAATTGCTAAAGCTTGAAGCTGACTTTGTAGATCTAAGAAACAATATAAGTAGAAACATTCATGTGAGGGAATTGAATGATAAAATTCAGAATCTGGAAGAAATTGTTACTGCCCTTAGGAACCGACTCCTTAAGCTGAATAAACAAAACTTTGTGAAGTTTGTGAAAATGGCTTATTGTAGCAATGTAGCTAGCTCTAGTACTAATCCACTCAGTCTACAAGGAGCGTACTCTGATGGTCAAGGGATGGGGTATGGTAAACAAGAAAATGTTCAGAAGTCAAAATTTATTGATTTGTCCTCTCCAACAATTTGTGTGACATGTGGTGCAATATGACACACCTATGAGTATTGCATGAAGAACTTGACAGCATGCATGAAAAACATGCAATTTGTCTCTGCTAAGTCTGACGAAGCATCAACACCCAAGAATACTTCTGTTACTGATTTATCCCATGTTAATGTCAAGTAACCCAAACAAGTTTAGGTACCCAAGAAAAAGGAACCGACTCCTTTCTGTGCAGGCTGAAGTGAAAGCGAGCAACCAACATGATAATTTGTAATTTCTTGATAGTAGTTGCTCAAGGTACATGACAGGTAATTTATCCCTATTTCTCACACTCTCATCTGGAAAAGGAGGCACGATGACTTATCCTTATTTCTCACTCTCTCAAAGAATGAGGAAAAGAGTTGACCCACTAAGAAGAAGAAAGAAAATGAAAGAGAGATTTCAAAGACTGAACGTGAAGATGAATCTGATTTTCTTGATAAGAGCTTAGAGAAAGAGAATGACGATGAAGGGGATGTTGAGCTTGTTGATAAAAGAGAGGAGAGCTTTTCTGAAGGGGGAAGAGAGTTGAAAAAGAAGAGAAAGAGATCTAAGAAAGTACAAAAGGCTGGTCTAATCTATATTACAAGATAGAAAGGGATTTGAATATTTATACAATATACACAAGTTGTGTAATACATATTTTGGCAACAAATCATGGGCTGACACGTGTTTAATTTTGCCGCCCATTTGATTTCTTCAGACTCTCAAGCTTCTCTCTTTGGATCCTCTCCCCTCTCTCTCCTTCCTCTTCTGAGTCTTTTCTCTCTCGCGTCCCAGCCCCAACCCCCTCTCTTATTTCCCTGTTGCTTCATCCATGCACCTGCACTGGCGACGCCGCCCATCGAGCGCTGCTCGCCCCACACATTGAACATCACCTCGCAATCTCGCTCAGATCTGCATCCACGGAGACCAGAAAGCCTGCCGCCGCACCACCGCACCGTCGTCCAGCCTCCCATCGCCCCCACCAGCGCCGCGTCACCGAGCTCAGCACTCGCCGACTGCCAGACACCCAAGCCTCAGCCTTGCGATTGCCCAGAGGTGAGTTTCACCGGAGCCTTAGCCGCGCGGTTGCCCAGATCTGTCACCGCATCGATAGCGCCAGAGGTGAGTTTCACCTCACTTGATTTCGATTTCCTCTATTTCCATTGTTTCAATTTCTCTGTTTGTGGTGCTTGTGGTGCTTGGCCTCCTCGACCGCCGCCATCAGGTTGGTGCCCATGATCGGGCAACGGCGACGAATCAGAGCAAATAGGACGAACGACGAATCTGAGTTCTGTAAAGGATGAATGCTTTCTGTAAACAGCCATGTACCTTCTTGCTTGGCACAACATCCATATGTTGCAGGACAACTAACATGTTCTCCTCTTGCCACCTTAAACAAGAGTGGATCTGAATTCCACAGAAAAGAGAAAGAATTTAGAAAGTGTGGGGACCCGGAAGTTAAACTGTGATACTCCAACCCATTTTGATGATTATCATAAATTAAACTGTGATACTTAGTTTAATTAATGAGCCATCAGCCAATAGAATGCAAGTTATACTGTGATACTTAGTTTAATTAATCTCATAATTAATCTCATGGTTTAATCTCATGACCTTGAGCAGTAAGTATACGAAAACATCGGGTTCTCCCTTCTTCTTTCAACCTTGCTAAAGTAAAAGCCAAATTGGCATTGTAGAAAAGTGATACCCATAGAAGCTTTTTTGCGATTTTCATGTTCACGGGCCTAGCAGCTTTGGTATATCCCATTACCCGACCACCGTGTATAAAAGATGTTGATGCCAATTGCTATAGAACACCAAATAATCTAGAATAAGAACACTTGAACAATAATGAATGAACAAAGCTACAAAAATTTTGCTACAAAGCTTTTTTTAATGTGCACACCTTTTGTGCTTTTCATGTTCGAGAGGAGGCAAACTTATCATAGTATTTCTACGCGCTCACTAATTAGCCTAACTAATTCTTCTTCAGTGCTCTAAGTAATAAAAACTGATTTTAGTCTAACTTTTGCTTATTTCTTAACCGTTTGTACTACTCAAGTTTGGTCATTGATTTGTTGATGTCTGCACCTTTACAGGATCAAGGAGACGGGCTGAAGGAGTTGATCTACATAATTTGTTGTGACGTTATGGAGAATATTACTAATCTTCAAGAGGTATTACAGAGTGAACTTTCTTTCCAAATACATCTAAATTCTCTAATTTTAGCAAAACTTATTCTTGACAAAATCCGTTATTGAAGGAACACGAGAAGGTACGGAAACACACAAAATAACAAGAAAAGAAAGACAAGCTACAACGGCAAGGAAAATACTGTACAACTGGTATAATTCTTTTGAAACAATGCGATTACTTTTCAAAATTGAACTTACATACCTTTGTTGACTTAGTTTTTAATATATTTGTTCAGCACCAACGTTTATCTACTAAATTTCAATGATGTCACACCTAATGCTATGTAATAGGATTCAAACCGTGTATTGGCTCAACGTGCACAACGCGAACGTGAGAAACAACAAAAATCAGAAATGTTGCAACTTGTAATTGACAATACTCATGCCGCTAACAATAAACTGAAAGGAAAAGTGGTTGAACAACATTCCTATATGCCAACCGTGAACGCAGGAAAGGCAAGCTACAATGACAAGGAAAATGTTGGACAACTGCTATGATTCTTTTGAAACAATCCAATTACTTTTCAAAATTAAATTTGCATACATTTGTTGCCTTAGTCCGATTACTTTGTTGCCTTATTTTTCAACTGGTATGATTCTTTTTAATATATTGGTTCAACATCAATAATCAGGAAGCTTGCAAGGTGTCATTGACAATACTCATGCCGCTGACAATAAACTAAAAGGAAAAATGGTTGAACACCATTCCTATATGCCAAGCTTGCCGGTTGTGTCCTCAATGAACTAATAAATTGACGTGTTTACTGCATGTTAATTCAAAATTAATATAATCTGCACCTATACTGATTATTTTCAATTACTACGGCCAAATCCAATTTATGTAGTAATAGTGATGGTGAAATGGGTCGAATTTTTACAGTTACTATGGGTAAATCCAATTACTATGCACCTAATGTTTACAGTTATTATGCTACCAAATTTTTTAATTTTTTGTTAGGTTTTTTCCGGAAACATATGTTATGCTGCTGGTTTACAGTTGTTTTGTTTTCTCTTATCCAGATCTATTGCGAGAGGTGTCAATCGGATAACCTTGAACTGTTGTAGGTAAATATATATTGTCGAGGCTCCATTTCACGTTTTTTAAAATCCAGACTGTAACTATACTAATTTCTAAAAGAGCAACTGATTAATTTGAACTTCTATATGCCGATCTAGCTAGAGAGTGCACAACCGGCAGTTGAACCTTTTGTTTTGTAAGATGTAGACCAGAAGAAATCTTTGCTTTGTAAGATGCTTTGTTAAATAATAAAGCAAAGATAATGCATAGTTGTATACAGATTTGTTGTATTTTGTGTAATCTATTGATGTTAGGGGTGTATTTGGAGGATTTGTACCCGTTTTTTTAGGTTTTGTCCGGTTTATAGCTGTTATGTTGCCCAATTTTTGAATTTTATGTTCGGTCTATAATTACATTGTATTGTTTCAAGGAACTGGAGTGCTCATCGTGTCAAAGGCACGAGTATCCCCTAAATCCTTTTTAAATAATTGGTCTTTGTCTGCAAGTAAAGGTAATACAAATAAATATAGGCGTACTAACGATGGACAATCGTGCCAACGGCACGGGTTACCCCTAGTATATATATATATATATATATATACGGGGAGGATATTTTGACACATCCAATTACACATTCAATTACACTGAATATTTGCCGTTGGATTTACCCCTTTGAACTGCTCAGATACCCTCTTAGGGTTTATCTTTTTCTTTTTTTGTTTTTTGTTTTTCCTTTTTTTTTCTTGTTTTTTTTTATAATTTTCTAAAAATCTATCTATTGATGTGGGCCGTTCAAGGGGGTAAATCTAACGGTAAATATTCGGTGTAATTGAATGTGTAATTGGATGTGTCAAAATAACTCCCCCGTATATATATATATAGTGATCAAGGAAGCTAGATTAAGGATTTGTTACCCATCTGTGATGTGTATGGAGAGGACTCGAATTTGATTTGATTTGGTAATCTCTGAAGTACTGTGGCACTGATATCGCAATGAAGCAAGAGAAGCCGAGTATGAAGATTGTCCTGAAACTATTTATGTTGCAGAACTGGAGGAAACTAAGTCCGGCAGAAGCTGCAAGCCGTGCATTTGAAACAGATACATATATATATATCAACAACTAATTAACCCATTTATTGCCTCATAAAATTAGCAACAAAAATGATTCGAGCACAACCAAAAATGGTTGTTTTTTGGCTTTATAACATCATAACCGTTGAATTTCTTTTGGAATTCTAAATAAAAACTGATGAGTGGAGTCCAATAGTCAAATGAATGGTATAAATAATTGATCCAATTAGCAATAGGAAACTTACAGACATAGCCGAAGAAGATGCAATATGATGCTGCGATTATTGGCAATGGCACCGAAGCAAAAATTGCTCCAAATTTTGCTACAGAGCGAGTGCGAACGGGATTAGGCCATTTGAGATGATGATAATAAGCACTACAAAAAGCTTAAGCACTTTTGCAAATTTTGTTTATAGAATGGAAGTGGATCAGCATACGTATTACGTACCAAAGATGGAGAAGAAAATCATAAATGCTGCTGATATCTGAATAACTCTTCTGCTTCCAACTCTTGCCAAGCCTAACAAGCCAGCATTTTCACTGCACATGAACCAGATTAGTTTTTTTAGTTTTTTTTTTTTTTTCCATTGCTTTTGTCAGTATAACGTGTGTTGAAAGTCCCTTACCCTGATGCAGCAGCTCCTGATACAGAACCAAATATCCCATTCAACAGTGTGCCGAATCCCTGCATTTTGAAGATGATAAAAATATAAGAGCTACAAAGAAGCTTAAACACAAACAAATTTAGGACCAGTAGGGCTAGCCATGCTTAATTATACCAGCCAAGCAGCACCGCGACCCAATACAGAAGGCGGGACAGGTGTAGCACTCCCATAACGCGCTACTGCAAGAAATGTGCCTGTGCTCTACAAATACTTACGGTAGCAAGAACGATCATGTACGGTCAAATTAAAGAATGACAAAGGGAGAAATGCTGGATTGAGTATATATAGCAGACCTCAGTAAGTGCAACCATAGAGGCTGCAATCATTGCAATGGCTTCTCCGACATTGAAAGTAGGTCTCCCCCATTGAAATGGACGAGGTAAATATACCCTACATTTACAACCTATAACATAACTTGTCTTGATTTCATAGCAGTTTGCAAGAAAGAGTAGTTGTGGTGTTAAGAGAGGTGAAAAGTTCTCCATATGTGTAAATATTTCCCCATAAATTGTTCATATAGTATAAGTGAGGGTAGCTTTAGCTTAGTAGCCGTTTGAAGTATGAAACATATAAAGCAGAATATATCCTGATATCAGTAGGCAAATAATGAAGGTTGGTGATCAAACCAAGGGGCGGCGCCGATGAAGGAAGCAGGATCCGAGCAGCAGCTGGACTTTGTTTGAGGAGGCTTGTGATTGTAAACACCCGATGAAGTAAGGACCTGGGCATATGTTCCAACAATAGCCGTAGAGAACAGCAGTGCAAACCGATCGTATATTGGCCTTCCCGGTTTCATGAAATGAGGAAGGTACTGCAGAAAGCAAAGCATGGCTATGGTTAATTACATCAGAAAGTTTAACAAATATATTTGATTTGCTATCAACTAATTTAGAGGGGGGGGGGGGGCATGAGTACTAGCATTGACAGGATCATCATAACTACTAATTTACCTGTGAAAAGAAGACCATAGAAATCAGCTGCGGAAGCCCAACTTCAACACATTCGGCAAGCTGAGGGAATGAAAGGATATTTTAAATCATCAAAATACAACTTAATTACTCACAAGAAGATCAAGTAGGAGGAGAGCCCAATTACATTTGGAAACCCGAGATGAAAGAGCCCAAGGCCAGTGAATGTCACCATAGGAACCACAGAAAGCGGGCTCAGGAACCTTGAAGAGAAAACATAATAAACAAATAAAACAAGCAGCTAGAAGCAAAGATGAATCAACAAACAAAAATAGAAAAAAATAAATAAAACAAAAATAGATGAGTCGCCATGGGAACATCATCACCACCACCACCACCACCACGACCTCTTCCCATTAGGTGGGATCGGCTGTCGGCCACACGACACGTGCACACAAGGTCCGGCAAAATCCCCAAAATCATAATCCTACTCCATGCTCACTACCTCAATGAATCACACCTCTCACCATTTTTTCAACCATGGCCTCCCAAAGCACTTGGTTTTTTCTTCAATAGCTATATTCCCATCTCCTTAAACCAGAAGCTATATCCCCATACCATGAGCAAAGCTAACAAGAAGAGTAAAGTGCAGCCTTTTACACCAAAAATCAACGAATCAATCAGACCAAAAACTTGAAAACAATACAACCCATAAGCCCAGAAGCAAAACAACAGAGATATTCCGATCTAAGCATATCTATAACAAACCTTTCGTGGCAAAAATCAAAGGCCCGTTTGATCAAAACATCAACTCATTCAGAGAGAGAGAGACAAGAGGGCATGCCTGAAAGTGAATGGATTTGAGAGAGAACATGTGTTTAGGCGTGCCAGGAAGTAAAAGTTTTTGAATTTATTGCAAGGAGGAGGAGGAAGAAAAACGAGCTGAGAAACAAACGCGGAATCAAAGAGCATGAGAGTGGTGTGAAGGATTTAGATTCAAAGGGGAAATTGGAGGGAGGGGAGAGAAGGTGAGGAAGATGGGAGAGGAGAGATGAAGAGTGAAGTAATCACCAATTGAAGCACCATCATACTAATTATCAGTAAACTCCAACAGACAAGAACCATTTGAATTATCAAGTGAATAGCATTGCCGAAAGCAATTCCAAGTAAAAGAAAAAAAAAAAACCTGACAATGTTTCTCCAAAACCCAAAGCAGCCAATTGCTAGCTGGAAAACTGAGGCTATCATCAGAGCACCCTGTATACCTTGCATCGTCTGCTTGAATCTCTGCTTACCAACACACACGACACATACATGATAAAAATCAGCCAGGCCAAAACTTTTGGTTGATTGTCAGATGAATATGGAACGACACATTAGTCAGAATAAGAGATAAGGAAACTGGGAACCAAGTATGGTCACCTCATGTGGCGGCAGTCCATAGTTAGTGTAGTACCTACTGGCAAGCAACACCGTAGTACTAGGAATGACAAATGAGTATGATCCCGCAATCACTGCTGGTAGTCTGGTTCCAAACCATGACTGAAGAAGGGTGTTTAGTCCAGAAGCAAAGAGCATGTTTTGTATCACCGCCGCCTTTTCTCCCTATAGGTAAGCCAAGCAATTCCATGGCAAAAGCAGAATCAAAGCAATTTACTATTGAATGTTTACAAGGAAAGATCTAACAGAAGAAAACAAACTTACATTGCCACCCCCCATTCTTGGTACGATGATGGTACAAATAAGAACAATCATACCAACAGTAAGAAGATAGTGCTGAAATCCTAACAGAACCGCTTCCACTGCATGACATTAATTCAAAAACATAAAATAAAAATGAAATAAAGTGAGCTCATATGGGCAAGGAATCACTTTGAGGAACTTAACTTACACCATGGAGGAGGGCTATTGACACAATACTGGATGCCATTAAGCGTCTCCATGACTGGATGTGGCTTGACCTCTTCGATCTTGAACACATCAGCATTCCGGCCAGCATTGCCCCCACCATCATTCCGGCCAGCATTGCCCCCACCATCATTCCGGCCCGCATTGCCCACACCATCATTCCGGCCAGCATTGCCCCCACCATCACCACCGCTGGCCATGCTTCTCTCGTCCGTCAAATGGGCTCCAAGGGTACTGACTATGTGCAACTAATATATGCTCTACAAAGAGGAGCGATCTATCACAATTTCCTTTCCTTGGCCAATGGTTGTTTTCTTGTTCTTCTCTTCTATAGCAAAATGATTGTTTTTTTTTTCAAGTTCCCTTATCATTAATTGAGAGAGCAAAAAGAAACCGTTTTTATGTGTGTGATATAATCCTGTATTTATTGCAAATTTATTACCGTATTACATACCAAAATAAATTATGATCATTGATTAATCATGTGGAGATCATGCTCGAGATCCTCTACATAAACTGTCCCTATGCATACATATGGTATGGTATACTATTGAAATTGAAGGTAGAGAATTTGAACCCACCATGTATTTTTTATCTGCCATCATTTTTTTTTCATCATCATGAAATGAGAAGATTATTGCTATGTTTTTAGTGTCTCTTTAGGATATAGAAGGAAAAATGAATTAAAGTTCGAATATTTCCTCCTCCTCTAACCCATAAATCCTTAATATGTCATTAAGTTTATAGTAAGATTATATTTTTAAGAAAAAATAGTAGGTCTCATTTTCATGTCTATTTTAAGTTCAGTGATTCGAATTTATCCTTAGTCTAACAATTTCATACCAACATTTATATTTTTTTAAGACAAAGATTTATATTTGTGACTGTTACTATATCTCTCGTTTGACCTTTTTAGTATATTAAATAACGTTAATAAACTTATTGATGGGGATTTTAACATTAAAGGCTTTGATTTTGACTACTATTTACCATATTTATCAATAATTAATACAATTTTCACTGCTGTCGATCATAGATGGATCCTAATGTAAACTACGCCCGACTAAAACACGATTGTATCTTTAATAAACAAATAAATAAGCGAGAATCCATGAGATTATAGGAAAATTCATCCAGTTCCTCTGAATAAACAGGTCCTAATCATGCAAATTCATCCTAAACCAAAAGAAAATGATGTCAACTAAAAAATTGGAGCGATTTGAAATTTTCTTCCTTCAATTTCAATGATATATTGTACTATATATGCACATATGCATAAATACAGTTGATATGGAGGATCATGAACATGATCCACAATATTAAATAATAAATAATAATCAC